>JAOTRH010107569.1:0-15529 GCA_034768845.1 Heliamphora exappendiculata | reverse complement strand
ACACACACACACACACACACACACTCATCTGATGCAGCTTTTAACAAATCTATAGAGTGCAAGAAGACAGATATGAACTTGTTAGGATTCGTGATTTCATTCGCATCTTGTATTCATATTGGCAAGTCTCTGACAAAACATCTATACCTTGTTCATTGGTTTCTTGACACTTGTTTTTAGAAGTTTGGTATTATGTGTTTCAGAATATTGAGAAACTGCAACAGGACAGAGACCGCTCGATCGATCCAAAGACTGATCAATCGGTTTGCACAGATATTGCGAGCTGATAAAGACCAATTGGCACGCCTCTGGATTAGGATCAATCACCGATCGATCGGTGGTCTGTTTCTTAGGCTTCTCATTAAATCCATTAGGATGTAATCCTACCTTACATCCTAAAGTGATGAATTATGTAGGATGCAAGCGTTAGGTGGGTATGTATCCTAACAACTCAGAGGCGTGATATACTATACGATAATTGGGAATAGTTCGCATCTTGTATTTATAACTTGTATGATTTTCATAAAAAAAGGCCCCCCTTCACAAATTATTGGCCCTCAGTAGTCTTAACACTGCACTGTGTCTTGTGTTTTTTTGAAAGACTAGCTCTTCCTTACTCGTTGTTTAGCTGGAAGAAGCTATCCGCTCGTGCTTCTTTCGAGTGAGATGTCCATCCCAGGCAAAAACCATCTCTTCTTTGGCATTCCCGTATCCGTCCAACCTTTGATCTGCTACTTCTCCACTTTCAATCTAATTTTGAATGCACAACAACTGAAATCTATGAGTGGATTATCAATAGGTGAAGTTCGTGGAGGATTCTTGCGGCATTCAGGCACAGTTCTTGGCTAACGAGGATTTGGCAAGAGTAAGTTACGTCAATAAGTTGTGGAGTCAACTTTTGTCTGTAAGAACTCTTGTATCCATTTTGTTCATAGTCCTTGATTCTTTCTGGACCAGGATAGGTCTCGTTGTTTTTTACCCGACTTTGGGTTTTCCACGTTACCCTCGTGTGTCCTTTTGGTAGTTGTGTTTTATTCATTTGCTTTGTAAGTGTTGATATATCGATTAGTACAAATCAAATCATAAAATGGAATTTTTCAATTGAACTCAAACAGCTTGGGATCCCAATTAGTGCATAACGGTGGCCTTCAAGGATGTTTGAACTAATGCAAATTCAAAGCCCACTAAAAAACCTTGAACAACATATTTGATTCAAATACTAAACACCCCACCAAACAGGTATAACCGAGATTTCAACAGTCAGATTTTTTAGTTCTTATTCACTGAAGAAAGAATTCTGCCAAGCATCCCTAGTAGGATTCATGCTTTGCCAAGTCAACAAGCAAACAAGAATTGACAGGAGAAACAAATTATGAATCATTCATGGCTCACCACTCATAACGGGAACCAAGGTTTTGCTCAGCTAAATTGAGTTGTTAAATTGAGGTTTAAAGGCTTCCAACATGATCTAATGCGCACAGTCAAATACGCACCAACGAAAGAAGAATATGAACTAGAAAAAATGGAATGTAAACCAGAACTTTAGATATACATGATAAAGTTCAGAATTTAAATATACCTTGTGTGGAACTCGAAGATACCTGATTGTATTTCCCTGAATATAGAACTCCGGCATTCTCTAGAGCCTATCTCCTTCCTGCATTCACTAGATGTCTATTGTATGCTTCACCATTTAAGTTCCACCAGTGTCAGAATTATAGCATTAAATAAAGGGCCTGAAAAATGGAATAAGCTGCCTGCTACTCTAGGTTTGCTTTCTTCAAGCTCCACCCTGCATGCATTAACTGGAAATACCATGGACAACAATACAATCTCAATTTTTAAACCCCTCATCATTTCATACTCTTTTGTTTTCTAGGAACTCAAACTCTGTTATTTAAGAAGAAAAAAGGACAATAATAATAACTTTCTTCAAATAAGCCAAAACTTATTCAGTGGTCATCTTGTTTTTTCTTTTCCCAACCAAGCAAAGCAACAATTGAATCAACCAATAGTTGTTTTCCCTACTATATTTTCACACCAACCAAACAAAACGACAGATAAATCTCACCATTGGATGCCTGTGGGCAAGCTAAGATTCTTTGTCATGTTCCTTTGTCCCAATACATTGAAAGGCCGTTAGATCATCTATACTATATATAAAGCAAATCCATGGAGTTGAAGCCCACTCAGAATTTTTTTTAATTCCACAATTATCCCTTTAACTACCACATTCTTAAATAACTACCACGTTTAGAGTTTATTCCAAATGAGTTGTGTTTGGTTTTGCAAAAAATAGATCAAATGAAAAAAAAATTACCCAAACAAACGGTTAATTGCACACATTTGTGTGCCATGCTTCTAGTGTGAGAATATCGAGACACAAAAATCTCGAGACATATCTATCTCCATGTGTTGGAACGGATGGATTTTCAGGACGGGTGATCTCTTGCCCCCCTAGGCAGTCTTCAGAAAGTGAAAGCTGAAAGAACAACTGAATCAGCCAAAAACAGTACAACAGAGCTTCAAATTGCTCTAAAATAAGCAAAGCCTTAACCCTAACCCTAAATTCAAACCAGCAGGCTACATACCATCTTTTGATATGCAATATGTCAAACACAGAAATACCAATCGACCTGCAACTACAAGTAATTTGCAGCAAAGCAACGCTGTCACTAAAGCTTCGATACCAAATCGTTCTACGAAGACACCGTTACATTTTTTTCCCGAAATCTGTGTCCGTTTTTCGTACAAAGTTGAAAAATCTAATTTCGAAACTCCATTTTGATTGATTTGATTTCTACTTTTAAACAATTAGTTTATACCATAAATTCAATTGCAATCAACAAATGTACTTGCTACGCCAGAATGTGCATGAAAATGGAAGAACCTCAAAATCTGAACTTCAAATAAACGCCTTCAACTATGCTGTGCCTACAACCGTATGAGCTAATTTGAAGTGAGAATTTCAGTTTCTGGCGAAACCTGAAATCGAGAAGAAGCATAAGGCATCAACATTGCGTTTTCTATTATTTTCCTCACCTTTCTGGGCAAACAAACAGAGGCTATTATGCACGAGGTCGGCGACTGGCAAGAAGATAGCGCGGAAGGTTTAAGGGTTTAAGAGAGAAATGGAATTTGCTATGAAGCCCTAAGTTTTTTTGTCATTTCAAAATGGGAGTGAAATATATTAACGAAATGGGTTTTCGTCGGTAGCATATGTGAGCTCCAAATCTTCAATTTAATTTTTTAAAATTTAAAATTAAAAATATTTTTAAAATATTTAATTAGCTATTTATTAAAAAATAATTATTAAATTTTAATATTGAAATTTTTTTTAAAAATAAGAGATTTTCTTAGAAGAGATTTTATAAGAAGTATCTTTAAAAGTTATCCTTAAAAAAAATTAAAATTAAATTTTTGTTAAGATATTTAAAAGTGGATTTGGTGATATATATATATTTATCAAAGTTTCAAAAAAAATTTACTATATTTTTTTATTTTTAAATATTGATTAAAAAATTTAAATTCTTTAATATATTAAAATTATCAAAACTTAAAAAGAAATTTTTTAAAAAAATTTCTTAAAAGAGATTTTGTTGGAGGCTATTTTTAAAAACTTTCTTTAAAAAAATATTTTCTAAAAGATTTTTCTTGAAAGAAAATCAATTTTATGTTAAGATATTTAAAAAAAGATTTGGTGAAGTATATAGTCTTTTTTATGGAAGTTTCATTTAATACATATTTTTTATTTTAAAGTTTTGATAATTTTTTAATTTTTTAATACATTAAAATTAAAAGAATCTTAAAAAATGTATAAAAAATCTATCTATATTTTAAAAAATAATAATTTTTTCTATATTTTTAAACACAATAAAAAGTTAACAAGTAATTAGAGTTAATGGTATAAGAGACAAATTTTATCTTTAAATTATTTATTTTTAAACTTGAATTATCTATTATCTTAAAATTTGTTCAAATTATCCACTATCTTTTTGCTAATAGTGTTTATTTTTAAAATTATTTATCTTTTTAAAAAATACTAAACTTAAAATTATTTTTAAAAAAATATAATCTCTAGCAATATAAGAAAGAAATAGCCACTTATCAAAACAGTGTGCCTTAGCGGTAATGAAAACCATTGTCGTGGATTCTAATTGCAAAATAGAGGGATTGTGGGACGAGAGAGACAATGACAGCGACTTGTGAGAGGGAGAGAAAAAAATTCGGAAGGTAGCTATGTGTGTGGTGGCCCTATTAATTTTTTATAAACTTAAGAGTGAAATTAATTTTTTTATTGAATAGTTTAAATTAAAAATATAAATAAAATCACAAATGAGTAATAAAAGTTAATATATGTATAGGGTTTCAAAAACTAAAATCTAGAAATTTTTTGATATTTATACTAACAGATAATTATAAATTAGAGAACTAATTTTATTATTGATTGTTGAATATATTTTGAAAAAAACTAATTCACATTTTAATTAAGTTCCTAATTAATTTTTTTTTTAAAAATTAAATTTGAAACACTATTACTTGTAATCGTTCAATTGAAAATTTTAATTAAATCTTAATGTTATTCTTAATTATGAGAATTTATAAATTTTTTCTTGAAAAATAATAAAGAGTTGAGAAAAAATAATTTAGTTGATTATGAGATGTTTAAAAGTTTGTAAATAATAAAAAAAATAAAAAAATTACATATTTTGTAGTGGATCGACTAAAATATTATATTAATTTTTTTTCTTTGTTCTTATAAGTTTTTATTTGATTTGACATTTAAAACTTTTTTTTAATTTTATGTGGGAGGAGTTGAGCACTTAAAAAAATTATATACATGATTTTTTATAATTATATTATCGATGCTAAAAGAATTCTGTGTTTATTGAAAATTTTCAATGGTTCAATAATTTATTTTATATAGTTTATTTATATTATTAATTTTTAAATGAATTGTTTTACATGTTGAATTAAACTAAATTTTATTACTTTTAAATAATTTGTAATTTAATTAAATACTACAAATGCTAAAATTAATATATTATAAATTTATTATTTTTATTTAGTGTATAGCACAAATTAATTGCTAGTAAAATAATAATGGAGGTTGGTGATATGTTTTTTAAAGATTATTTTAGCAATTTTTTATAATTAGAATAATTTAATAAAATATGCTCTTTAACCTAACTTTAAAGGAATTACGAAAGGCAACAAAAACTCAGTTATTCAACAAAATGTGATATATATAATACGTGATGTCCCACAATAATATAAATGACTAATTTATTTTGATTTAATTACTTTAAGATCCTATTTTTATGACTTGTTTTGAGATAAATTTCATGTACTAAACAATTATTTCATAAAAACACTTTTTAAAATATTTAATGCAGTTACATATTTATACCCTCATATCTAATTATGATAAATAAATAGATATATACATATACATAGAAGTTGTATAGATTTCGTTTTGGTAATATAATATACATAGTGATTTACTTAAAAAAAAATTTTGAGCAATTATATTCGTCATTATAATATCTAGATATCATGGTGATCTATCACTCCATGTGTTTATAGTATAATGATTTTTCATAATTATTTATTCGATATCATTTTGCTAATTTAATCAAGAATATGTGGTAGTTTTTTTGTCATATCAAAAAAAGTTTCATAGATAATATATTTTCGTCATCTACATTACATATAAACAAGCATCTTAGAATGTTGTTGCAAAAAATTAGAAAATTATTATAGGAAATGAGAATATGTTAGCTCAACAAAAATTATAATGTTGTTACAGAAAATGAGAATGCTATTGCAAAAATGAGAATGTTGTTGAAATAAATGAGAATGTTATTAGAGAAAATAAGAATGTGTTAATTCAAAAGAAAATACGAACAATGGTGCAGTAAATCAGAATGTGTTAGTTCAATAAAAAATGAGAATGTTGATGCAGTAAATAAGAATTTTGTTATAGTAAATAGAATATTTTTTATGAAAATGGGAAGTTATTTCAATTTCTCATAGTTGCAATGTTTATCATACCTAAGATTTTCAATGGAAATGACAAATTTGCATCCAAAAAACTAAAACAATGAAATTCTCATGACAAGTTTGAAATTGATATAGAGTGAGATGTAAAAATTTACTCATAGTCATCACATTCGTCTCAATGGTTGAATTCTTTAAAAATATTTTCTAGGCAATTTTTTTGATTTGCGTATCAAACTTCGATATCAACCACGAAAATCGATATTCAGTTGCGGTTGTAATCTCATAGCACCGATTTCGGCTATATTTTTGGAAAGATACGTTGCAATTCTATATGCCACTTCACGATAATGTTTCATTCAAAATCGAGATAATTTCGGTACATTGTAAAATGTTAGGAATTTATTTCTAATATTAATTACATTAAATTTTATATATTTTTGTAGTAATTCAGAGTAGGATTTGTTTTTCAAACAGAAGTTTTTCGGTCCTAATCAATCTTAATCATGAAATTTTCAAGAGAAGGAAACCTAACCATTAGACCACCAATGTTAGATGGAGGGAACTACCCTTATTGGAATGCTCGGATGCGGGCATTTTTAAAATCTATCGATGAAAGAATTTAAATTTCAGTTGTTAATGACAATACCTGACCCACTGTCAAGTCTGGGAATTATTTTATTTTAAAACCGATCAAATAATCGGATAAATTTTTTTTTGAAAGTATAAACTAGAATAGCAATGTTATCAATACCATCTTTAGTGGTGTTACACCGGAAGAATTTTGACGAATTTACACGTGTAAAATTGTTAAAGAAATGCGAGATATCCTTGAAATCACTCATGAAGGCATTTTAACCGTTAAAATTTCAAAACTTCAAAGACTCTCTACCAGTTTTAAAATTTTAAAAATGGAAAAAAATAAGACATTTGATGAATTTTATGTAAAATTGAATGATTAGTGAATTCTTATTTTATACTTGGTGAAATTTTTTTGAAATCTGTATTGTTTGAAATTTTTTTTGATCACTATCTGAAAGATTTCAACTAAAAGTCACCGCTATTAAAGAAAGTAAAGACATTGATCTTCATAAAATAGAACAGTTGGTTGGAAACATTCAGACTTATAGTCGACTCTCCGTCAACCTAAAAAATCTAAAGGTATTGCTTTAAATTCTTTAAATGTTGACATAGAATCTATTGAAGATAAGATGAATTTTGATCCTGAAGTTGAGAATTTTATTCTTAAAAAATAAAAAAAATTATTTTAAATAAAAAATCTAACTTTAAGGACAAATCCGAAAAAACTGGTAACAAAAGTAAGAATATTGCAAAAAAAATGAGAAATTTTTTTAAAAAAAATCAAAACCAGACGATACAGTATTTTGAATGTTAAAGGTATGGTTATATTGCTCATAATTGTCCAAATAAAAAGAAAAAGAAAGAAATTTTTTTTTTCTATCACGTAGAATAATGAGTCAAGTGATAATAAAATAGAATTCGAATTAGATAATAAATAGTATAATTTTGTGGCTTTTACTGGATCGGTTAGCTCATTTAAATCTGAATACTCTAACCAAGAATCATGTGTTTTTCACAATGCTTTCGAAAAAGAGGATTCAGGTTCAGGTTCAGATTCAGACGATGGTAGTAACAAAAATAGAATACTTATGATAAACTGCACAAAGAAAGTTACAAAATGACAAAAGTTATCTAAAAAATTGGCTGAGTCTCAAGCTCTTGTTTCTCAACTGAAAATTTTTAAATCCAAAATATCTAAAAAATTGGTCAGTTCTAACAAACAGAGGAATGAACTTTTCAAGTCTTGTGATTCCCTTAAATCCAAAGTTTCAAAATTAGAAATAGAATTACAAAACTCAATAAATTCAAAAATCTCGTTTGAGGCGAGAATCAAATAAGTTAGAATCTGAACTGCTTGCTACTAATACCACTCTTAAGAAGTTGAATGCAGGATCCCTATGTTTGGAATAAATTTTGAGTATTCAAAATTTGGCGTCAGACTGAACCGTATTAGAGTATGTTGAAAATTCACTTGCTTCAAAGATTTTAGGTAAAATCAATTTTGTTAAAGCAGTCAACGTGCCTACAGGTTTGGTTCAAAATACTTTGAAAAGTTCTGATTAATTCAAGACCCAATTTCTGAAAAACTATTTTAAAAAATCTTTGCCACAATCAATCGATTTTAAAAAATTTATACATATCTGTCATTATTGTGGTATTGTGGGTCATATCCGACCTTCTTGCAAATAGTTGAAACCTCTATTATCGTATATATATGAAGGAAAAGCTAGAAAGATTATATGACTAAATCATATTGTTGCATGAAAAAGCTCGCTAGCAGTTAGACGCTTGAGCGAACAATTGGCAGAGAAGCGAAATAGCACACTGGCAGTCAATCGCTTGAGCGGATCCAAGGGGTGCTCAAGCAGTCAACCAGCAGAAAGTTATTTTTGATCAAAAACCCAACACCCCCATGACCTCTTTGCCTAAGATTCAATCTGTATGGGTTAAAAAGTTAGAATTGATTGAGAATGTAGTTTTGAGTACCTCAAGGAACCAAACTTATTGATAAAACCTTTAAAAAGACTCCAACTGAAATATGTGTCTTGGAATAATGTTTATTTCTTTCTTTAAAAAAGAAAGGTTATATATATGTGTGTGTAATTATTTTTGTAGTTCTTTTGCCTTTCAAAATCTGTAAAACTCGATTAATTCAAAGTAAATTAAATTTTATAAAATAAGTCAAAATGAAAAACTGATTTATTAGTTTTTGTCGGTAAGAAATTAAGAAATTCATAATTTTGAGTTTACTTGATTATTTTTCAAATAAAAGATATTCGAACTTGTGTTCAAATTGTTCGGAATCCTTTTTAATATTTTTTAAAGAACACTTTTGATTGATCATGGTGATAGGATTCCTATGTTGATGTTGATGTTAATGTCTACAACCACCCCATCTGTTTATTTATCTACTAGTCTCTTCTTATTGAGAACTGTTTGTGCTATAAAATGCTTACAGAAATGGCTACCTATACAAACCTTACCTCTTCATTTGTTATAGTGTAAAAGTCGTTGTTTGTGTCATTTTTTTGACATGCACGTGAAAATGGCTATCTATATGAACTTTGCTTTCTCGTTCGTTTTAGTGTGAAAGCTGCTACTTATGCTGTTGTATGAACATACTTAAGGAAATGCCTACTTATGCGAACCTTATCTTTTCGTTCGTATTAATGTGATAGTCGCCAAATAAAAGCATAAACAATTTTTTTTATATATAGTTCTTTTTTAGGGAGAGCTTGCATCTTTCTTCAACAAATATACATTAATAATTTATTCGATTTGATTTCAAAAGTGTGAAAATTCTTAAAATATTTAAATATATTTTATGAAATATCGATCACACATAAGGATTGAATTCAAAATTTGAAGAAAAAATCGAGTAAACTCTTGTCTAGATTTTTTTATTTACTTGTGACATTAAACTTCAAATTCTTTTTTTGTTTTGAAAATTCAATAAACTTTGATCTTTATTGAATGATTTATATATTTTTGATTTGAATGTTAAAAATAATTTTTTTATTATAATATTGTTAAATTTTAGAAAATAAAAAGAATTAAATAAAAAATAAAAATGGGAGTTTATAAACATTAGTTTCAAGAAAAATAGTTTCAAGTGATTGCCTCTTCAGATTTTTCATGTATTTTCTTAGCGGCACTTCTAGAACATATACAAAAAAAAGAAAGATATGTTTAGTTTGGGGTTCTTCGTTTTTCGAATAGCATTTGAATTTTGGCTTGGATTAGAATATATCTAATTTAAACTTATTTTCTAATGATTTCTATTAACTTGATCTTTTTGATGAAACGATCAGTGTACAACACAAGAAGGTAAGAGTACAAGCTTGTGAAGCACTCTTGTAATTGGATTACTATAGTACTCCTAAGTTATTTGATTTAGTTAAATTATTTAATTGAGTTGTAAGTTTTAGTTAAATTGGGAGTCTTTTATCATAATATTATTCAAGCTGGAAGATTAAAGTACAACACAAGAAACTAAGAGTACAAGCTAATGAAGCAGATTTATACAAAAGCAGAAAGCAGTCTGGCACATGACCGCTCAAGTAGTCCCAAATGCTTTTGAGCGGACTCCAGGTAATTTTAATTAGATTGAAACTCTAATTGCCTATTTTGTAAGCCTATAAATAGGACCATAGGCAAGCCACTAAAATTAACTTATGTATTTCAATGATCAAAGATTCTAAAGCAGATCAGAAGTTCCTTTTGAGTTTAAAAATTTTTGAGATTGCTCGTGTTCAATTTAGAAAGCGTTCTAAGTTTACCAACAAAAGATTCTGCTAGTGTGAAAGTATTAAAGACTCAATACTTGTGAAATTTTGAGAATTCGTTACTGTAGAAAACGGTGTACGTGAATTTGACAAGATATCTTAAGGCGTTTAGATTGAGAATTCGATCAAAATTTGTAAGTGGGTGTCTTATAACTGTTCAATTGGTTAGTGCTTGATTTACCTAGACTATAATTAATCTTGTGATTTTTTATCCAAGTTGGGTTTTTCACGTAAAAAATCTCATGTGTTGAGTTTAGATGTTTGATTCTTTATTTCTTATATTCTACGACATAGATTGATTAAAAACGTAAAAAAAATAATTTTTTAATTGGTTTGATTAAAAAATATAAAAATAATTTTTTTCATAAAAAATGAGACTTAATTGAATACTAGTTTCATAAATAGTCCTTATCCCCATAAAAGTAAGAGAGGACTTGAGGCTAAATCACAAATATATTTTTCATAATTAATTTTTTTTGATAAGTCATAATTAGTTATATAGTTAGATTTTCTAAACTTGCATCATGATTGACAACTATTTTAAAAGTTATTTTTTTATCTTTTAAAAATAATTTTAGTCAAAAAATTAAATTTGGTTCAAATAGGTTATTTGGTAAATTTACTTTTAATTTAATTTTTTTTGAAGTCGATTGATTGGATAAAAAGTTATTTTTTTTTGCTTTTTGTTCAAATTAGCTAGTTTTGTCCTTTTTGTAATTAATAATAACAATTATATAAAGTTGGCAATGATAGTAAATAAGTTATCAATAAAGAATATTATTATTTTTTTAAAAAAATAATAGTTTGAATAGAATATTTTAAGAATTAATATTTTGACTTCACTTTTAAACATTTTAGCATTTTAGCTCTTTTTGCCAAATGAATCCATATTAAATTTTTTAAATTTTTAACAAAAAAAAACTAAAAAACAAGAGTTGCCAATTAGAACCTAAACCTTTTTTTTCAGATTCATTATAAATTTTATTTGGAATGAGTTCACCATATGGCCCATACCCTGAGTTTACCTTCAACTGGATCCTGATTTCAACTTTAGAGTATCTGCCATATAATAGAACCAATAAATAAGTCTAGAAAATTTTAGTCAGGTTGGTTATTGAGTACTTGAGAGTCTCTTCAATTTCTTTTTCATATACAAAATGGCTTTAACACTTATTTGAATACTGTCAACAGTTATTATAATATTCTAATTTACGATTCAATTTACTATTCGATTTATGTATAAATCGCTTTGAATATATGAGTGAAATTATTATGTAATAAAATTGTAATAGATTTTATTATTTACAATTTGATTCCTTATTTACGATTCATGTTATTTTTAAAAGTATCATATTCAACAAATTTGAATATCTTATTTATCACTTTTTTCACTAAAAAATATCTCCATACAATTTAGCGTGCTTATTGTAAAAATGAGAAATATGCATAAATAACCTTTGGCTCGTTTGAAGATTGAAAAATTTAAAGATAACAAGGCAATTATGAAATTTTTTTTACCTTTTCTTATTTCTCTTTTATATGAAAAATATTGAAATATGTGCATCTTTAAAGAATAATTAATATGAAAATAACTATACTAATAAACTATTTATTATTTAGTACAACAAACATAGTGTAATATGAGAGGAGTTGAATCACTTAAACTAAACAATTTCATATTTTTCTTAACATATTTTTATCATAATAAGTATACAATATTAATTTTACAGTGTTTTATGTTTAGTTTAAAGGGTTTCTTCTTGCCCCCTCCTCTTATTTTATTTGCTTTGAGCTTTCTTGATCTATTTTATGAATTTTAAAAAGAATACATTATTTTTAGAAAGAATTTTAGCTAACTTACTCTTTTCAATAAAATACATAATCATGTTTTTATAATATAATTTGTGTAGACAGTAATTTACTTATTTTATTTTATACATATAAATTGTTTTATATTATTATTAAAATTTATGAACCTTACGATTATTGATTCAATTTAATAAACCATTCACAACACTAAAATTTTGATTTACAAATTCATTTACGATTTGACAACTATAACATTGTGTTCCAAGTTTTTAGTAAAACAAGAATATTAGGATGCTTCCAAATGTATGAAATTTGAGAGAATAAATATTATATTTAAACAAAAAATTAAATAAGTATACAAAAATAAAATTCACTAAGGATAAAAAACTTTTTAACAAATGCGTGACACATCTCACTGTCTTTAAATATAAATTTATGCCCGTCAAAGTTTGTGACTCGATACAATAGACCATGACGTCCTACCCCTTCAGAATTTAACTGTCACTTCCTCACAAGAGTGTGTTGAGCCGTGAAAAAAAACCACGATTTTGGGTTGACCACTCGAGTAGCCATGGGTCCGCTCGAGCAGGCTAGCACGGTAGTAGTCTCGGGTCAGGGACAGTTCGAGTGATCAATAGTCTGCTTAAGCAGGTTTGTATGCAGGAAGTCTTGGGCTAGTGCCTGCTCGAGCGGTTAAGGGTTGGCTCGAGCGGACCTATTGTGGAACAATTTTTTAGTACGGCGGCTAGGGTTATGTTTTAACTATAGGGGCTTGTTGTTTATGTAAGTACTGCATGTTTTAGCCTTGAGAGAATGAGAAAAGAACAAAAGAACATCATTCCCTTGTAATCCTCCAATCAATATAGTAAAGTGTGATCCCATGGATATAGGCATGCCTTGCCGAACCACGTAAATCTTATGTATGATCGTGTAATTGCTTGTTGTCTTTCTTCTTCATCATCATTCCGTGATTTGTGCATTCGTAATTTATCTTGGGTGAGATTAGTAATTGTGTTCTAATCCTCAACAATTGGTATTAGAGCCGGGTTAGGAGGTTGACAAATACACATGGCAGAAGAAGAAAGATCGACAGGAATCGAGAAGTTCGACGGTTCGGACTTCAGATATTAGAGGATGCAGATAGAAGACTATCTGTATGGGGAGAAGCTACACTTGCCGCTCTTGGGATCCAAATCGGAGCGCATGAAGGATGAGAATTGGGCATTGTTTCATAGGTAGGTGCTCAGAGTTATTCGATTGGCGTTGTCCTGGTCAGTGGCGCACAACGTGATCAAGGAGAAAACTGTTGCAAATATGATGGCTGCACTATCAAACATGTACGAAACGCTGTTGACAAATAATATGGTATATCTTATAAAAAAACTATTCAATCTTAAGATGACCAAAGGTACACTCGTTGCACAACATCTAAACGAATTTAATACCATTACACATCAGTTGTCTTCAGTAGATATTAATTTTGTCGATGAAGTTAAGGCCTTAATTGTGTTGGCTTCACTACCAAACAGTTGGGAGGCTATGAGAACGGCAGTGAGTAACTCTGCTGGTAAGAATAAATTGAAGTATGACAATGTTAGGGACTTGATTTTGAGCGAAGAGGTTCACAGAAGGGATTCAGGTGAGGTATCAAATTTCGGGTCGAATACTGATATAACTTAGAATGTTGAAGCACAGGACATAGGTAATGACAGGAATCAGAACAGGGACAGGTCTATGTCCAAAAGAGGCAGAAGCAAGTCCAGGTCGCGACGACAGCTTGAATGTTGGGATTGTGGCGAGACTGGCCACATCAAAAAGAACTGAAGAGAGCAGAAGAAGAAAGCTGATGGTGAGTCAGCTAATGTTGTGATAGAAAACATCCAGGATGCTTTGTTCTTATCAATGGATAGTCCTATTGATTCCTGGGTACTGGATTCAGGAGCCTCCTTTCATACTACGACGCACCGAGAGATCATGAAAAATTATGTTGCCGGTGACTTTGGCAAAGTATATTTGGCAAACGGAGAGACGTTAGACATCGTGGGTACAAGTGATGTCAGATTCAGAGTTTCAAACAGTTCAGTATGAAAGATACACAAGGTACGGTATGCACATAAATTGATGAGAAATCTAATTTTTGTTGGACAGTTAAATGCCGAGGGTCATTCAGTGATCTTTGTTGGTGGCAAGTGAAAAGTCACCGAAGAAGTTATGGTAGTGGTTCGAGGAACAAGGATGGTTACCCTGTATATGACCACAAGTACAAGGGAAATAGTGGCACTGATAGACAGTGGATTAGACACAAGTTTGTGGCATTAGAGGCTGAGACACATGAGCGAGAAAGGGATGAAAATTCTGTGGTCAAAGGACAAGTTGTCAGGTTTGAAGTTTGTAGAGTTTGATTTCTATGAGGGTTGCATTTTTGGAAAGTAGAGAAAGGCTAGCTTTCTGAAAGGCGACTGGACACCAAAGCCAAACAAGTTAGAGTTGGTACACACAGATCTGTGGGGACCTTCTCCAGTTGCATCTCTTTGAGACTCGTGGGACTAAGTCACGCTTATAGATGACTCCAGCAAAAAGGTATGGATTTATTTTCTAAGAAATAAATCTGACGTGTTTGAAGTTTTTAAGAAATAAAAAGCATTGGTAAAGACTGAAACTGGGTTAAAGCTGAAGTGTCTGAGGTCAGACAATGGAGGTGAATACACAAACGGGAGATTTAGGAAATTCTACGTAGCCAGTGAAACCAGGTGGGAAAAGACAATTCTAGGAACGCCACAACAGAATGACGTGGCTTAGCAGATTAACAGGATGCTAAATGAGAGAGCCAAAGTAATAAGACTGCATTCTGGGCTACCTAAGTGCTTTTAGGTTGATGCAGTGAACACAACAGCCTATCTTCTGAATTTCGGACCGACAGTATCGTTGGGTTTCAGAATTCTAAAGGAGGTATGGAGCAGAAAAGAGGTGAAGTTATCTTTTTCAAAAGTCTTTGGTTACACGCCACATGTTCATATTGATTCTGATGCTAGAAGTAAATTGTAACTAAAGTCCACAGTCTGTTATTTTATTGAATATGGTGATGATGCGTTTACTATCGGTTTTGGGATGATAAAACTAGAAGATCGTCAAAAGCAAGAATGTGGTGTATAATGAACAGGTGGTGTACATGTTTGAGGCAATACTGCCAAGATCATTATTTTTGTAAAACGATTTTCGGTAAAAATTAACTGAACGGAAAAATGCCGAAACAGGTTCCAGATAAAAATTTTAACATCGAACGATCAAAAATAAATCCGTGCAACCAAAGTTAATTTAGATGAATACCTCTTGTCGATCTAATCTTCAACTAC
>JAOTRH010107558.1:0-15529 GCA_034768845.1 Heliamphora exappendiculata | reverse complement strand
TGGTAGAAATACACTTGACCTATGATATAAGTTTTACCACAGGGCTTCCAAATGTCACATCTAGGGGTTGAAATTGTGATACTTGGTGGTAGAAGTAGTCACATATAGTGGTAAAAATTCACTTGACCTATGACCAAAGTAGTAGCAAATATAATACAAGGGTCATAAATGGTGGAAGAAGTTATCATGTTGAGTGGTAGAAGTATTCACTTTGAGTGGTAGAAACACACAACCTATAAAACAAGTGTTACCACATGGCATCCAAATGTCACATTTTGTGGTCAAATTTGTCAATCTAAGCATTAGAAGTTGTCACATATCGTTATAGAAACACCATTGACTTATGACCAAAGTCTTACCTCATGGCATCCAAAGGTCGCATTCTGTGGTAGAAGTTGTCATATCTAGTGGTAGAAGTTGTCAACTTTAGTAGTAATTATGATCAGATTGAGTGACAGTTGTCCAACTATTCTTACTCCAACCTTTGACATACCACATTGCTTCTATGGATCATATAGAGTGTTGAAGTCCTTTACTCCAATAGTAATTTTTGTCACATTGAGTAGTAGAAATACAATTGTTTTTACACCAATATTTGACACACCACATTACTTCCAAAGATTACATGGAGTGGTAGAAGTTCTTATGTCAAGTTGTAAGTTTTGTCACATTGAGTGGTAGAAACACAATTGTTCTTCCACCTTAGGTTTACCACATTGCTTCCAAGGATCACATTGAGTGGTAAAAGTGTTCATATTTGAGTGTAGGTAAAGTCACATTAACTAGGTACAGTCACATTGCTGTGGTAAAAGTTGTAATATTGAGTTTAACCATTGGTCATATGTAGTTGTAAGAATTATGAGATTCAATGGTAGAAATGCTCATATATAGTGGTAAAAATGGTCATATATACTGGTAGAAGTTATATATCTTTAGTTTTTGGCGGGAAAAATATAAAAGTCATTGGTCATATGTAGTGGTAGGAATTATAAAATTCATTGGTCATATGTAGTGGTAGGAATTATGACATTCAATGGTAGAAGTGATCATATGTACTGGTAAAAATGGTCATATTTACTGGTAGAAGTTGGATGCATTATGTTTTTGGCAGGAAAAAAAAAAAACTCTCTTAGGTTTTGTGAAAACCATTCTAATTGTTTTCAAATTTTATCAAATGGTCCAGATTGTTTCCAAAGGTCATCCAAGGGTCCAAATTCATTTGGGTATTATGCCCCAAAACCATTTTGGGGCATCATAGAAAATCCCCTCCGACCCGGCATCCCGATTCTCACGTGTGTTTTCGAGGCTGAATTTGTTTACCTAAGAAGACGTGTAAAAATATTTATTTTTTTATTAATTTAAATTGTAAAACTAACTATATATTAGTAACAGAGCCACAACTTAAACTAATTAAAAAATAAATATTTTTTATTTAATTTTTAAAATAGGTGAACAAATTTATTTTAATTTTTCCTCTCTATGCTAACTATATTACTTGGTATTTTTCCTTCAACATAAGTATGTACATTTTATTATATATTTAAAATTTTTTTTATAAACATTGTTTGTAAATTTATTGTTTTTATTTCAAAATATGTCATTTCTCTAACAAAAATAATATAAACAATGCATATTACACTACGTAATTAATCGCATATTTACAAATATGATAGACTTCATATTAAGCATTGGTGTAGAGTCCACTACACTAGGAATGGTATTGTGATGGGACGGGACAAAAAATAAAAATTTTCATTCCTATTCCTTATTTGATCGGGACGAAACGAGAGAAATATCGAAGAAATAGCGGGGGTGAAAATATTTTGGAGATAGTTTATAAGATTTAAGAGAATTATATTAATAATATTTATAAATAATAGAAAAAATAAAAATTAGTTATGATGAATCAATAAAACAAAAAATATAAAATGTATGAAATAGAAAAAAAATTAAAAATAAATATAATATTTTAATATTTTAGACTTATTATAATTTAAAAAAAATATTTTATACATATATTTATATTTTAAAAAATATTTATGTAATGTGGACAAGATAGGAAAAATGAAACGAGAGAAGTAAATACCGTCTCACTCTGTTTGCTATTCGAGACGAAAAATTCATACATAACGGGATGAGACATGTGAAAATGAGACGATTGCGAAAAAAATTGTCACGTGCACTACACCAAGTAAATATACAATAACTTTATACAATATAGCATGCACTACTATTCTTAGTTAAATAAGGACTAATTTCGGTTTGAAATTAAGTGATATGGCAATATCCTATTAGACAATAGTGGGGCTCACTTTATCATGTTAAATAAAAAATGAGTATTTTGATAAGAATTCTGCTATTATGAGATTTTAATAGAAGTTGTACAACTACTAATCTTTTTCTTTGATATGTCCCCGTAAATTGAAGTGGACCAATTTACACTTGGCACTAATACATGCCTACTCACCCGGCGAGTACAATGGAACTTCATCACAACAAAGTTTACGTTGCCATACCTTTTATTTAATGCCTCTGTTTCTATAAAATTAATGGCTTGCTTTAGTATCCTCTTGTCAACATACATCGGACAAAATTCATGATGGATACCAAATTTTCTATCAAAAGGTACAACATAAATTTATTTGGTAGTGAAATTTCTCACTTGTAATGAAAATTTCATTGACACAAATTTCAATGTTGGTTAAATTACAACTACCTTTCTTAAATTAATAATCAAAATAATAATTTCTTCCAAAGTTATTGCAACCAATATGTAGGCTTTAAAAAATACAGAAAATTTTACAAAAAATATGCAAAATGAACAAAATTCTACGCGCTATCAAGTAGGGCTGCACAAAAAATTAAAAAAATCGATAATCCGGTCTAGTCCATACGGTTCGGTCCGATATTTATTTGTCGCGGTTCGATTTCGGATTAAAATTTTTTAAATTCGTTCTGAATGGTCCGGTTCTCGGTTCTGGATTAATCTCATGGTTCCGAACCGGGCCGGACCAGTTTTACTTAATATTAAATTTTTTTAATATATATATATATATATATATATATTGATAATTTAAGCCGTTTATTTTATTGTTCTTAATTTTTATATTATTACTGTAAAAAATTAAATTGATCGAATATCGTTAGTTAACTTAACAAATTACATTTGTGTTAATAAAATAAAACTGTGATGTCTATTTTATTATCACAAATGTGATTTGTTTTGGTAGTTAAAGATATCCTATTAATTTAATTTTTTATAATAATAATATATAAATTAAGTACAATAAAATAAACGGCTTAAATTATCATAAAAATGTATTTATTTTGGTTGGAATCGTTAATCGAACCGTGTTCGATCCGTTGTCACGGATCGGTTCCGGACCGGTTCTGTTACTTGAACGGTTCGGACACGATTCCAAAAAATCTGGATCCGTTATGAATGGTTCGGTTTTTGATTTTTTAAAAAATCGATTTAATTCGAACCGTGTGCACCCCTACTATCAAGAAAATTTTACAGGTAACTATTAAAGATAATTTTCTTTGTAATTAACAATGGTTCTAAATTCGCTAACAATTCCTAGATCAAGGTGGTAGACGATACCACTCTTTCCCAAAATCCCTCTATCTAAATCATCATCAAATCTATATCAATTGGCAATGCCTCGAAATCCATTAACAACGCAGAGTGATCTTAGTCGTGGCAAATCGATTCCATTGGATTCATGTCGATGTCTTGGGTTCTTAGGTTGGGCTGGTATTAATATATTAATGATTGTTGTGTTGATTTTTGATTGATTTATCCTTGCATGATGATCTAAATTACTATTTGTAAGGGTAAAAGATAAAAGAAAAATAAAAAATAAAAAAGGAATCCTTGCTTCTCCGGAAATGGCCTTGGCCTGTAACTTCTTTAGAAAATTGACGAGGACAAAAGAGTGCTTTAAAAAGGCTACAAATCACTTCACATAATAAAAAGAAAATAATGAGGGCAAAAGCCATTAAATTTCATTAATTAGGACATAAGGAAGGCTAACATCTTTATGCTGGAGTTATCACTAATTCTCACATTAAAGATTCAATAATTCTATTTTAAAAAATAAAATAATACTAAATTTAAGATATTAAAAATAATAATATAAAAATAGTAGAAATTAAGAACAAAAGATGTGGGCCGTTAGATTCATAGGCATGCAGTCATTATCCTAAAATTAATGTTCTTCCTCGATTACAAGATACAAATTAAGTGTTTACAAGTTTTTTCTCATTAGTGTTTATGTCCACAAAGAAAATATAAACTAATCACATGTCCAAAGTTATCCAAAACTATAATGAAATAATAAAAAATAACGTAATTGTAGAATATTTCTCTTCTAAATAATATATCTATTTTATCACTCAGCATGCATATTTAAGTTTTCTCTTTCTAAGATAATAGGTTAATAAGCCTTTATCCAGTGTATTGGAATAAATAAATTTCAATTGCCACAATTAGCTTTTAGGATAAATTACATATGTATCTCTTGTATTTAAGAGTAATAATACTGACAATTCCTCTATTCTCTAAAATATCACTGTACTCTCTTACATTTTTATTTTTCTAACACTTAGGTCCAAAAGTTAACTTATGTTAACTTTTCAAACGGAAACACTGTTGAAGCACATTTTTTTTAATTTTTTTAGTTTTTTTTGTTTAATTACAAAATCTTATTTAAAAATTTATAATTAAAAAATAAAAAATTACTAAATACAAAAATAAGTAACATAAAATTTAATTTATCAATTTATTTTTAAGTTTTTAATTTTGATAAAAAACTTATTTTTATCAAAGTTTTTATGTTATTTTATCAATTTATTTTTATTTTTATTTTAAATTTTGATCAAAATTAAAAAATTAAAAATAAAAATAAATTGATAAATTAAATTTTATGTTATTTATTTTTGTATTTAGTAATTTTTTTCTTTTTTAATTAGAAATTTTTAAATAAGATTTTGTAATTAAACAAAAAAAAAGAAAAACAAAAAAAAAATTATAAAAAACTATTTAATAGTGTTTTCGTTTGAAAAGTTAACGAAATTTAACTTTTGAATCTAAGTGTTACAAAAATAAAAATATAAAGGAGTGCAATGACATTTCAGAAAATAAAGAGGGTGTCAGTGTTATTACAAAAGTGTTGATGTAATTTACCTTAGTTTTTATTGAATTTGTAATGAAATAGTATTGACTTGGTACACATAATTTATTTATGTAAAGGCTAGTATTATCAATAGGCCCTTAGTACAAAAGGTATAGATGTAATTTACCTTAGCTTTTATTGAATTTGTAATGCAATAGTATTGACGTGATACACATAATTTATATATGTAAAGACTAGTATTATGAACATGCTATTAATAATGGCTAGTATTATAATAAGTGCACCTATTTTTAAGACTTAAATCTCACTTCCTTTTGATATTGAACTAAATCTTGAATTAGGCACTTTGAATTAGAGTTTAATATGTGACACATAGTATCGATTTTGGACATTAATTCTTGTAGGATTCTTTTAGAAAAAAATAATTAATGAATACTTGAGAGGTAAAATATGCAAAGTAGTAAAAAATACAAAACGAAAAGAGAAATGATTGGGTGATAGAGAAGACTAGCAGTAGTTGGAGTATAGGGCAGTATGAACAATTTGAACCAAAATGTCTAAAAAATGTTCCCATTAGGAGCACAACTATCTCTCCTATTTATAACCCTCGAAAAGAGTTATTAGGATTAGAATGGGGCTCCTAAGATATCTAATCAGATCATGAAGGATAACCTTCGGAGATCAAGAGATCTTATTCGAGCATTTCTGGACTATTAGAATTAAAATTCTACTCTAACTACGCTAGGTCAACCAGGGGGGGATCTAGTGGGTATGCAACTCACCCGGGTCAAGTGTCTGACCCACTCGGGTCGACTGCTCTAGGTCACTCAAACCACTCGAGTAGGTGGGTCACAAGGGCTTTTCATGGTGTGACAAATCTTTTTCTTAGTCACTAAGCCACATGTCTTCCAACATGTCAGTATCATATACTAAAAATTATGATTTTGAATTTTAGTATTAAATTTTATTTATTAACAAATTTAGTTTTTCTATTTTTATGAGAATCTTAATAAGCAAATGTATGCGCTTTGTTATTTATTTAATGTTGTGTATGTGTATTTTTTATTCTACATAGTATTTAATCTGGTATGTAGAGTTCGGTATTTACACACAAAAGACCGAATTATTGGTTCTTGTAGAATATAAGTTTTTAATTTACAATCTTAGATGGAATTGGACACACCATAGTAGGACTGTAACATAATTTTAGTAGATATATCTTGATTACGCAGAACGATAATTATTTCGACAATTGTTCTTACTCATTGTGTTAGTACAGTTTGATTATATTTGTTTTGAAG
The DNA here is from genome assembly GCA_034768845.1 of Heliamphora exappendiculata. Classification (NCBI taxonomy): domain Eukaryota; kingdom Viridiplantae; phylum Streptophyta; class Magnoliopsida; order Ericales; family Sarraceniaceae; genus Heliamphora; species Heliamphora exappendiculata. The sequence continues at coordinate 9,090 of JAOTRH010107558.1, read as the reverse complement.
AAAATGATTAGAGGGTATTTAGTATCCCCTCACGAATAATCCTAAGATAGTATAATTAATACATTGTTAATCCCTCATATTATCCATTCCCATGTTTAATTATTTCATGGTACATGACAAATTGAAAAATAAATCTTATGGCCAAATGAAAATAATACCCAATCTAATTGAAATCCAGGAACTGAGGATCTGAGCTTGGGCAGCCAACAAAACCATGTTGTTGGTCCTTCATTATGTGGTTTAGTTTTGTCGTATTTCTTTTAAAAAAATAAATAGATTGATGTTGGTTGTAGTCAATTTATTTTTTAAAAAAATAAAAAATTAGTTAGATTTTAAAAAAAAGTAAATAATATATCTTAAAAACTGACAATTTTGCAAAAAAATCAATTTTTTTGATAAACCAAACATGAGCTTATTGCTCGGGGGAAAACCTAACTTCAAAAAAAGCAAATAACCAAAATAATAAATGACAAGAAACAAAAACAACTAGAGAAACAGTATAAATGTAATAAGTTTATGATTTCATTAAAAAAAAAGAACTAATGCTACAGCATCATCTTTCCATTATAAAATTAATAATTAAAAAAGAAAAATACGTAAAAAATTTTAAAATTAATTTTTTTAGCAACCCATAAAAATACATGAAGAACAACATTATGCAATCAAGTTTACCAATACTTCAAAATATTTAGAATCTGTTACAAATGCAAACAAAGACAGCAACTGTTTAATATGGCCTACATAGCTGGGAATATAAGTCGTATCCCTATTGTCAGGAAGCATCTACCATCAAGTAGGCTCTCAAAAAGTGTAGCAAAATAAGTTTCAAAAAGTTCAACAAATTATATTTCATTTGTCCTTCCTATTAAGCAACTTCATCACCCATCGTAATTTCTCATCATCAATTAAGCTGAAGAACATGTCTAGTTTCTGGGCATTATGGCTTATACGCTCACAAACATCCAATCTTTCATCAGCTAGTAGTGGTAACTTCCTCAGCTCCTCAATCAGTGCAGCCCTTTTTGATGCCAAGTCATGTGCATATCCCATTCACTTTCCTATGAATTCTAATTTGTCGTTAGTCACATAAATTAGTTCTCCAATTTTATCGCCAAACCCTATTAAACAAGTAGCTACATCATTTCCAACCCTAGGCCTCTTCTTGTTTTTACTTTTAGCAAATGTTGCAGAGGGAAGTTCGTAGCTTTCGGTTGAAGTAGTAAATGGGTCCACCGTCTGAAAATCCATGGTAGGAATGTTCTAATCACCGAACACCTCTTCGTTGTTAAGTGGCTCTTCAACCATTACAGTAGGATTTTTTGCTCACTCTCCGGTTGCTTTATCTTTCCCAAATATTTGAATCCAAGAATCAGAGTATGGAAACGACTTGTTCCTTAAGAATTTTGCATCGACATCTCTCTACAATGAAAAATAAAGTACGTCAAACTTCATGAAATCTACACGTATATAAATAAAATAAAATAATTACCTTCACAAATGCCTCCCACACAGAATCACTCTCTACGTCAACTGTCTTGTCTACGTCATTCCACCCAAACCCACTAAGAGAAAGTATTGCTTGGACACAATTGAAATGCTTCTTCCAAGTTTTCAACTTTGACTCGATGTGTGGATTACCTCGCAAATCTGTTCCAGGTAATGACTTGTTCAAGTTGCCTTCTAGTTTTGTAAGGTACCCGGCTTTGAATGCATTATCAACCTTCCACCCTTCCTTCACAATCGCAAGTAATGCTGCGATCAAACTTTCCTCTTCCTTCTTCGTCCAAGTTCTTCTAGGTTTGGAGCTATCAACTTTATCCTTCCCTTTATTATTTGTACTTGATGATTCACTATCCATTCCTAGAATATAACATAAAATCACAAATATTCTATTCTAGAAATAGCACAACACAAATATAATATCATGAAAATGGAAACAATGACAAATGATGAAATGTTCCAACAATAACTAAATATGAAAAGATAAATAACACACAACGTCTTACAACAACAAGCATAGGTTCCAACAATAACTAAAAATGAAAAGATAAACAACACCCAACATCTTACAAGAGAAATAACAAACAAATATTCCATCTACCCTTGTCCCCTCTAGCAGCCATCCATTCATTGTACATTTGTAGTGCCATTGCATCTCGCAACTCAGTCCATTCATTTGGCGTGTCAATGGTGCCAATGTACTCATCTCCTGTAACTGGTTGATTTTCTATTGTCTCATTAAGGTTCGCTTCAAGAGGGTTTACTGTCATCTCCTGTCGAATAAGAATATGCAACAAATAACAAGTAGTTATGATACAGATATAGGTTGTGATTAGGTAAAATGAGTAACTCCTCAAAATAGCCCATCTCATTTTCAACAACCTAAAAGTCCTCTCGATGACATTACGTGCTTGAGCATGTTTCATGTTAAAGTACTCATGAGGATTCTGAGGAGCTCTCCCTTCCCTCCATAGTGATAAGTGGTAATGTTGTCCTCGATAGGGCGCTAAGAATCCTCGACAATTCGTATACCCAGCGCCGACTAGATAATAGTAACTTATAATAGATGACTTCTAAATAGTATTAGGAAAGTAGGCATTTCTTTTGAAAACCATGTTTGTTTATAATTATTGTGCATCCTTACAAGTTAGAACATGCAAACTATTAGGTTGTGAAATAGCATCTCGCAAAATTCTAGAGTTAGCTGCAGACCCTTCCCACCCAGGCAACACAAAAATGAACTTCATGTCTTGGGAGCAAACACTCAGGACATTAGTAGCAATCTCTCCTTTTTGAGTCCTATAATGGCACTTGTCAACCTCCAGAACACGGACTTTAATGTAGGTGCCATCTAATGCTCCAAGACAATTCTAAATAGAGACAAATGTGTAGTTATTATCATCAATAGTTATCAAAGTTTATTACAACGACAATTTGAATAATAATAGCTATAAAAGTTTATTACCTGAAAACAACTCCACCTAGGATCGGTGCATGCTTCTGTGACAGGATTATGAGACTTAAGTAATTCACTATGGACGCGCAAAACGGCCCTTAGCACTTCATTAAAATGTTTACTTATTGTCTGTCCTGATCATACATAGTTATGCTTCAAGTTTCGTATCTTTAAGTGTTGTGCTAAAATGTTTACAAACATGGAAACTTTCTCCTCTAGTGGTACCCACTTTGAAGCCCTCAACCCACCAATGGTTTGCACCATATGACACAAACGCATGAAACAACGACGATCCATTCGAAGTTGTTCAATACATCATCACTATCTCTCACTAAACGAGTAATATAGTCCATTTGATGCTGATTTAGATTTGGTACTCTATCTGTAAGTGTTCTCTCGGTAGTATACATCTTCATGACAACTTGAAGTACAACATAAACAAGAGTCAAGAGAAAATAAAGTTCTTGCATTACTACTTGTAGAACAACGTATAACTCAAGCTCTTACTTGCTATCATCATCAGATTGATCTATGTTTATATCCATCTAAAACAATATTGAATTTATCAGTATAGATACATAATGATTCCATGAAGAAAACTACATATGAGAGCACATCTGCTGATTTTCAGTAATGTGACATTAAGCCCCAAGTTAGCACATAGTGAAAGATGATGCAAATTTAAGCATTAGAGCTCATATTATGGTTAGAGTTTCCTAAGGACGAAATTAAGAGTCATTAGAGATTGATAGTGTAGAATTTGGAAATAATATCCAGGTGCCTTATGATTACAGAATTTGGAAATAATATACGAAATTAAAGTCTTCTAATTTATTTTGTAAATTTGAATGAGCAATGGTATATTTCATATTGCATAGAATGGGGACAGGATTAGAAAGTAAATTGAAAGGAGATAAACCATTTAGACCTCATTTATTCAATTATCTTGATTTCTCACCTACCACACCAATTTTTTTTATTCATGCTTGATTTATTCTCTTTTCAACATATTGCTGAATGTTGCCTCAGTGTGTTGCCGAATGTATGACCCCGATCCAAACCATAGTAGTAACCACCTAAACTATAACTACCCGTAGAGCGATCTAACCCAAACTATAGTATTAGCGACGGATAGATAATGAGAACTTATGTCGCTATATAAACAAGAAAAACCCTAATTAGCCCAAAAAATCCAAAGTAACACAAAACCCTAATTTTAACTCGAAAATCCTAAAAAGGCCAAATACTCAGAGGCAGAGCTCTAACACTCGAAAAAAATCTCAGAACAGTTTAAATTAAGTAAATAATATAAAATATAAAATTTTCATAATTAAGGTGAAATGACCATTTTGCCCATAGTATAGCAAAAAGTTCTAAAAATCTAAAATTTAACACACGGATACCCAAAATTAGATATTTATATGAAATTAATTAATCAAATATAAAATAACAACAAAAATGATCAAATTACCTTTGCATGGCCGGTCACCTAGGAGAATGTGCTAAAAAAGCTATTTTTTGCCTTTTTAAGCTTAAAAATGAGAAAAAGATGTATAAATTAAGCATTATTTTGACCAAATACTTTTTATACGAGTAATATACATAATAATATAATAATATAGCTCAAAAAAGTAAACAAATAATTATTTAAAATCTCTACACAATAAATAAGTCAAAAAGTCAATTCTAGTCAAATTATCTTAATTTAGCTTAAAAGTTTACACTTAATTAATTAATTACTATCAAAATTATGATAAATCATGAAAAGACTAAATAAATTATAAATATATTTATGTAATAGGTTTTTAGTAGGTTTAGGTACATAAAATTAATATTTTATGCATTTATATTCACAAAAATGTACCAAAATACAATTTAAAACCCCAATTAAATACAAAATCAGCTTTTTAGTCTTCCAAATAGGCATGGTTGAAACCCCATCTGCAAAACCTGATCTTGCATGTTTCAAACAACTCCCACCTCTCAAGCAACCAATAGGAATTTAGAAAAATTCAATTTAAAAAAAAATTGCAATAATTAATCTCCAATATAATTTCTATTATAAAAACACACCCCAAGCACTCTCTTCCTTCATATGGTACGGCTGAGAGAGTGAGAGAGAGACTACAAAAATTTCTCTAAGTGTTTACAAAGAAGAAGAGAAGAAGAAAGAAGGAAGGAAGAGGAAGGAAGAAAAGTTCAAGTGATGTGCTATATAGCTAAGTTCATCTCTTTTTCAACTTTTCAGGCATCAAAAGAGGTAAGCAACTCCTTCAAACCCTTTGGTATTCTTCCCTAAGATACCCCTCAATCCATCTCTATAACAAACCCTAAGAAAATAAAACAAAAAATGAGTTAAAAAAGCATCATAGGAGTAGAACATGGGCTGTTTGTGTAAGATGATGTTTTGTATGCGTGTAAAGAAAACATGTCAAAAATGTACACAACACAAGCTAAGCAACTAAAATCCTAAGTTACCTGATTTTCTCGACTTACTTACTTTTTGCCCCCAATTTTAAAACACCTTATCTAATTGTAGAAAAATGATTTTAAAGTGATATTTGTGTCCAGATCTAGAGCTTTGAATTATCTTTCATACAAAATTGGTTTAAAGTGATTTCGTTGGGTAAAACTTCAAATATCTCATTTTTTCCAAAAAGTGTTAGATCTTGACCACTCTGAGTTGCAGACCAAAAAATCTTAAGTTAGAGTAAGAACCGAGCTTAGGTCAAAACAGAAAACTTGTAGAGGACATATTTATCTTTTTGTCCACAAACAATGAGCCAAAAGTATGAAGTCTTGATAGGTCAAATGCCTTTCCAAAGTCACTGTTAAGGTTCAGTGACTGACAGACCTCTCTGTCACGCATTTTTGTGAGAACTAACACCTAACGTTTTAGAAGCCAAATCCAAAGATGATAAGAATGAAAAATGTAGATAACATATTAAACTAAATACTGAACAAAATAAGCCCACAATACCCTCGGATGATACCCCAAAGGTTCTGAGCATTCTCTATTAAAAATATACTCTACAGACCCTTTTTAGGCTGACTGAACCCATTTTATAAATTAACCAAAATCTCAAACGTTTTCCAAATAACTTGCCTAACTCAAAACATGAAACTTGTAGGAGACACCGTAAACTAAAACTCCATAAATCAGATCCATATCCCTTGAATTGATTCCCTAAAATAGTGGCCAATAGAAACTCAATTCCTATGTATTTCTTTGTAAATTGCTGAACTATTTTTACTTAAATAAAATAAATTACCCCCGTTCCTTAGGGTCTAGTATTAGTAATAAACATGAAAGTTGTAGGAAATAGTTTTATCTAATTGGTGTTAAAATTTCAAAAATTAAATCAATGTCTAAGTGTTTTGAAATACTGTCGCAACTTTAAAACTAGCAATTAAACTTGTACTTAAAATTGGCTAAGTGTTTAAATGGTGTGTTACTTATGAGACTGGAGTGTGTGAACTTTATATGAACTTTGTGAGTAATTAGTGTACGAAAATGATGCTTTTGATGAAATGAACTCATGCCAATGGTTCGAGTCTATGTTGCTTAAATTGTGGTTATACTTCGCATGCTTGTACTTGATGCTTTAGCAAGTTGTACCATATGCCATATCATGTTTATATACCATACAGTGATTAATTAATTGTACACGAGAGGTATATTGCATGTCATGGGCATTCCTCTATTTCATCTTGGGTTATCGGAGTCCCCTTCATATCTTTCGATTGAGTTGGGTGACATGAAAATCAATTATTTAGTGGTTGTGGATCTAGAGCGTCCCTAGTTGCCAGATGTGAAATCAAATTGGAGGGTTTTACTATAAAAGGGGGATTTAGGCATCCTGGGATCGTCACTAGCTTTAATTAGACTTTGGGTTGACATTTAACGAGCATCCTAGTACTTAATGTGGGATCGGTTGGTCCGGATAAGGATGGATAAAACTGGTTGCCCCCCCCACACCGTTGTCATTGAGTAAAACAGTTGAGGCATATAGCCAAGGCAAGCGTTTATCTTTCGCAACGAGGTTAGGATAGGTTAAGTGATCAATATACTATCAAGTCTACTCTGTAATTGCCAGCGTTGGAATTCATGATACTGTTCTGGAAGTACTTGGGGTTGGGCATTTGCATTTCATTCATCTGCATCACGTACTCACACTTATGTTCTTATATGTGCTCATCCTATTGAAAATGATAGTTTGCTTATATCTCTATTTTCTTAACTTTATATTGGGTGTTATACGATATTTATTGTAGAATACCTTGTCGTGAGTTTGTTAAACAGTTTAAGAAATTTTCTTCTGGGCTCCGGCTTATGGCATTCGTGCCACAGGTCAAGAAGAAGGACCCTCTGAGGAAGGTGTGTTCGTCGGGAAAGAAGACTATGAAGAAAGGGGAGGGTGGCAGGAGCAGGGTAATCCCAACGACGTAGCTTGAAGGCATAGAATATTTACTTTTTAATCTTTTTGTTCAGTTTTCCACAAACATAATGTAACTTTTGTTAAGTTTATGGATGACTGTAATTATTAAATATTTTGAATAAACCCTGAACCGTTAATGATGTAGTAGTTATCTTATGTATCTATGAATGTTTGGTTAGAATATGTCCCATAATTATAGTTACATATATCTCGACACGTTCGGGGAATGGGGTGTCACAGTTGGTATCAGAGCCTAGGTTTAGTGTTCCTTTAGGCCTTGAGAAATGGGAGATCGCAAGTTCTGTATCATAGAAAACTCTCTAGAGTGTCTATACTATTAAGTTATCACATATTATTTTAACAACTTAAAAATTTTACCTTAGGATTTTCTCTATCCTTCTTTCTTTAGGATGGCGTTTGACGCAGAACTGGCTGGGAAACAGTGGGTAGCATCGGAACCAGAGGACTCAAACCCGGAGGAAGAACCTGCCGAAGAGCAAGACCCGACAGACGTATTTTCGTTAGCATGGATGCTTTTGAATGAGAGGCCAGCTCAGGGAGAGAAAGAGGTCGAGGAAGTAGGAGCAAACGAAGAACCTGACGTAATAGGGGACGGGGTAGACTTCGAAGTGGACGATGAGGAGGGACCTGAGGACGACGACGAGAACGAGGAGCGAGCCATCGCCTTCTTTTATAATTCGCTAGAGGCGCCACCACCAGATCCAGATGATGATGAAGCAATGGATGCAGTAATCTACTGGAGCCGCCAAGACTATTCCAAGGATTACCATATTGGCGAGTGGGTTTATGCCCGAGTATTCCCAGAAATGACAAAGAAGTGGAGGAAGCCAGAATCTTGCCCTCGATTTGTAGGTCCAATAAAGGTTCTAGGAAAACATGACAAAATAGTATACGAAGTAAAAGTACGGCCAGGGTTTAAGGAGCGACTCGGAGATTTGGTAAAGACCTGATGGCTGCAGACGACAATGCCGAGAGATAAATGAGGGATCGTTGACTCACGCAGCTTAGATATCAACTTTGATGATTCGAAGACTTATGAAGAGGTACTAGTGGCCATCACAGATAGAGCTCGTAGAGGGCCAGGGAACATTTGGTACGTGGAGGTCAAGTGGCGTTGCTACGGCATTTATGAAGCGAATTGGGAACACAAGACAACTGTTCGTCACTTTTATCAGTGTTTGTTTGTTTAGGCTTTAGTACGTTAGGCGCTGTACTTTTTCTCTTGTTTGAAGGTTGTGCGTATGCTATGTGAACTTTTTGAGAATGTTGTACTAGTTACATGCTGAATAAAATGCAGGTATTCGTTATTAAATCTATAATATCCCAAAAACATGAAGACAATTAAGAATGGAAACAACCCCCTAATCTTGAAACTTTCTTAGATAGTTAATAGACAATCAAACCACCGATAAGTTAACTAACCCTTAGATGATAAAGCACTTGGAGTAACATAAGTTTTGAAGGAACGCCGTTGAAATCCCGCAACTTCACCCTTATAAATTTCTTTTCCCAAACCCTTATATTAACTCCTAAATCAGTTAAAATTATTTGCTTACCTTCCCTTCTTATTGCACCGGTCCTCAACAATGCTACTCAGTAACATTCGTAGGCAATCCTTCACCACCATTCATTCCTGACTTCAATACTATGTCCGACTGAAGCAATTTTGTGAAC
>JAOTRH010107547.1:0-15530 GCA_034768845.1 Heliamphora exappendiculata | reverse complement strand
GGAAATAGACATACCATCGGTACGACTGTGGCACAGAGTTTTAGTAGGCCTGTCTTGGTTACGGGGAACAGATAATAACGTCGTCTATTATTTCGATTCTCTTTGCCAGTACACTTTGTGTGTATTGACCGGGACATTTGGGATAATTAATTTTATACTGACTACTGACTACTGACTATATAAATTAATTCACACCCCAATGTTATTATGAATAGTGCTTATCCTTTTAATACTGAAATAATTATTGATTTGCATATATTTAATATTTGATTTTTTGATTCATTAAAGGGTGCGATCTTATATGGGTCTATATTCCCGATGAGTTAGATAGCGGTATTATTTATATGACAAATATTAATTATTGACGGAATCTACGTCCCGAAGATCGAAATTGATGATACTCTCTTACAGAAGCTTATAAGTTTTGACCGGACCAAACCCTGCATGTGGATTTAATTATTCGACGGTCAAATAAGTTAAGCGAAAGGGTTTAAGGAATAGCAAGATGCTGATTAAATTAAATTATCAGTAATTAAATTTAATTAGCGGGTATCGAGAATCTTAACGTGGGGAGAAATGGTAAGCGTTTAATAACAGGAATTTAATACAAGAAAGTCTTGAGATTATGAGTCAGAGTGCAATTATAGTTCCTTAGTGGTATAAACTGTAATTCAGTATTTTATTAAAATTATAGAAACCACTGCTGGTTTTCCATAATTGAAAATACCGCTACGCGCCTTTCTTTTATTGTAGAAACCGTTGGTAGGTGTTTGTGTTCAACAGGAAGTTTAACTCATAATTACTCTCCAGGTCCCTGCTGTAGCTCTATATATACGCGGGTAGGCTAAATGTGAGACCCTGACCCATTTTCTTTCTTTGGCGTTTTCGGACGCGCGTTACGTGTTTCTGTTTGAGCATGTTTTTTCTACTTTTGATGCATGATCAGACTTAGATATGTATGCGGGGTAGGTTCCCGGGGCCGTGGGCCATTGTGGCGCAATTTTGAAAAAATATAAAAAAAAATTTGGAGGCCTATAAATATCTGGAGTTAGATATTTTCAAAAGATATTTTTCAAAACTTAACTCCTAAGTTTCTCATTTTCTCTCCGCCTTCTCTCTAAGTTCTCGAGGGGCCGGGGCTTGATTTTCAACGATCTAACAGTGGATCCTTGCTTTTGGCACGGTGGGCTACGCAACCATCTAGTCAGAATTTGATTACGGCGAAGCTAGGTTTTGCACGTAGTTTGAGGTGTCAAGTTTTGAACTCACCGAGGTAGGATTCTAGACTTGTATGTGTTATAAGGGTGCTATGGGAAATCGATGTCTTTTTACTGGTCGGATTATTGTAGATCAGATTTTCTGTAAAGTTGAGTTTTTGGGTTAAAAATCGGATTTTTGTCAATTTCGGTGGATGAAATCGGGTGTCGGGGGTTTCTTTTGAGGTCTTGGTGTTAGCTCTAGGCGTGTGGATGTTCACGGGTGTTGTTTTGGAATTTTGAGGGTTCAATTCGAGGTTTGGAGGGTTGAACCCGTAGCTTAAAAACGGATTCTGGGTGAGTTCAGTCGACAGAATCTATGGGTTTAGTCGACTAGATCATCGTTTTGGGGTTCGATCGACCGAACCTATGGGTTCAGTCTACTAAATCGTGCATTGAGGCATTTTTGGTTTTCCAGTGTGGTCTTCGGTCGACAGGGGGCTTGGTTCGGTCGACTGAAGTGCTGGGGTGTGTTTTGGTGGTTCGGTGTTGGGTTTTGGTTTTCGATTGGCGTCTTGTGGTATTAAATTGATTGATTTATGAGAATTGGTTGATTCAAATACCTGTGGATTCCTTTTGGGGTTTGGTATATGGCGTTGTGGTTTCGAGGGTCGTGTGGTGGCCCAGGGTGTTTATGTGATGTCGTCCTCGGGTGTGACGTGCATGGTTGGTTTAGGGTTTGTGGCATGGTTGTGTGAGTGCCGGTTATGTGCGCGATGTGTGGATTCGTGGTTTGGCTTAAGGTGGGGTTGTGGTGAGAATCGTTTTGTGGGAGGTTCTGGTGTTGATCTCCGGACTAGATGTTGGTTGTCCCAATGTGTGGACGGGTCCTGGTTTGTGGATTGGTCGTTCAGTTATTGAATGATGAGTTTGTGGCATGTGATGTCTTGTCGGGCTATATGGTTATGTGCATTTATAACTGTTTATTCATGTATCGATTACATGGCATGATATCTTATGTGTATCGTGGTTTCATACTCTAGAACTCAGAGTTTATTATGCATGGATGTGACAGATTTGTGGGGCACATGCATGTTGTGTATGTGGTATGTTATATGCATTTAAATCCTGAGTAGGCTATGCATAGAAATGTTCGGTGTTATCCCGTAGTTTTTCGGTGTTATCCTGTGGTATGCGGTCTTATCCCGTGGCATGTAAGTTTTATCCCATGGAAGTCGGCGGTTCCATCCCGTGGCTCACGGTAAAGTATATGATTTTATCCCGTGGTCTGGTTTACGGTCTTAGCCTGTGTAGTGCGGTCTTATCCCATAGTGTACAGTTTTACCCCGTGGTTTGATCTATGGTTTTACCCCATAGTATACGGTTTTATCCCGGGAATGTATATTTCTGTACGGGTCTTTATATCAGTGTTTAGACTGTGGTTGCAGCGTGTGAGGGCCGGTTGCATGTGTCATGGATTGTATGTATTGCATTATGGGACGGATAGACCAATTTTCAAACTGTTTTAAGAGTCATGTGAATCGCGATCTAAAAATCCTTTTTAACTATTTATTGGCTCTTGTGAGGGAGTCAAAAGCATGGTTTGTATTCTCTCTTTCCTGTTTGCATGTGAAAACTATTTTCAAGGCTTGAAAGAAAGTCTAAACCTGCACTTCAGTTTTCTAGCATGTTTTGTTTATATAGCATGCTTGTCTAGTTTCTGCTGAGCCTTGGCTCACGATGTGGAACTTTTTTTTCTTCAGGTACCGGTCACGTTGGTTGATCTTAAAGGTGCCGAAGGAGGTGAAAAAGTGTAGTCTTTCTTTTTGTTAGTTTTATTACATGTATGTTGGAACATGTTTTTCGGGCGTTGGAGCCTTATAATGTATGTCGTTTGGCGCCTATATACAATGCATGTATGGTTTATTTTGAGAGTGTATTCTCGATTGGGTATCATGTCTGGTTGTTTATGGGTGTTTCACGTGGCCCGGAGTTTGGGGTGTGACGACTTGGTATCAGAGCTCTACGTTCGAATACCTTTGAGCCGTGGGAAGAGGTTGCATCGCCGTGTGAGGTTGATTGCGTGTGCTTGGTTACATGTGTTTAGATGTTTTGATAACATGGACGTGATAGCATGCGGGTCATTTGTGAATGATATGTATATGTGAGCATGGGGGTTGAATCTTAGGAGTGATAGTCATGCATTTGGGCATTTGGATTAACCAACTTGGGAGCCAAGTTAAAAATGCATTTAGCTGACATGATTTCTATCAGGGAGTCTGAGTAGGTTATCTAAATTGACGAGTCATTCTTGTTGGTTCTCCTCGGTATGTGTGGTTATCTAGCATGAACCTACGTGGCTATGTGTTAGCATGCTTATGTGGTTAAGCGTTTATGTTCATGCTATGTGCAGCATCTTATATGTTGTTTTCTTTCATATAGACGCAATGTTCCTATCCCTGATGCTGGGGATGCAAATGCTCCCCAAGAACCTGTTGACATGGTAGAGTTGTTGCGTGCGCTGGTGGGTTCCATTGGCCAGCTGGTTGATACCTCTAGAGGTGAGGCTATTAGGGAGAGGGTGCTTGAGGCAAGGGCTACTGTGGCAATGCGGGAGTTTAGGCACATGGATCCGCCTATCTTTGCCGGAGATCCTGATCCTATTGTGACGACGGAGTGGTTGGAGTTGACGACGCGAATCCTTGACACACTGCAGATTGTGGAGGATGAGTTGCGGATTTCTTTTTCCACCTTTCAGCTAAGGGGTACTACTCACTCTTGGTGGAAATATGCCAGGACTATTGCAGGAGTTACTTGGGCGGCCTTTACGGGAGTGTTTCTGGAGAAATACTTCCCAGCTTCGAGGAGAGATCTTTATAGGGAGGAGTTCTACACTCTTTCCCAGGGGGCGATGGACTTCATGCAGTATGAGTTTAGGTTCACATGCTTATCCTGGTTTACACCTGAGTTGGTGAGCACAAACCAGCTACGTTCTATGAGGTTTGAGCAGGGTCTGAGACCGGCGATCAGAGAGCGTGTGGTAGCGATGGGGATTCGTGTGTTCACGAAACTGGTAGAGGCAGTAGCGAGGGTGGAGAACACCATGATTGAGATTCGAGCTTCTAGGGAGGCCAGGATACCACAGGGTGGAGTAGAGGCGCAGACAGCTGGGCGTTCCAACAAGAGGCAAAGGTCCTCTGGTCCCAGTTTTCATCCATCTGGATCATAGCAGTTCTCTGCACCATCACCATCAGCGGCTTCGTCTGGGAGGCCAGAGCAGAGGGAGGTCAGATGTTTTCGATGTGGACAGCCGGGACATTGTGTACCAGATTACCTGCAGCCAAGGCAGTCTCAGGACCCACAGTTGAGGCAGGCTCAGAGCTCCATACAGGATCAGTCGTAGGGGACGAAGTTGCCAATTTTTTACAGATGTGGTCAGACTGGACACATCTGCAAGACTTGTCCCCAGATGGAGGATGCGCCGGGCAAGGAGGACACACCAGTGGGTTCGTATGTGCTGGGTCGATAGCAGCCTTCAGCAGTTCAGACTTCCCGAGCGATGACAGGTGGGGTGCTTCAATTAAGTCGGTGCGGCAGCCGACAGCGCCGAGTTATGGCAGACAGGACAGAGTGGGGTTGCCCCGAGTGTACTCTCTTGCAGCTCGCGGTTCATCTAGGGCACCGGTCGTGCCAGAGGTTGCTGATATACCTTCAGCGAGCAGATGAACTTTCTGAGTAGGCAGGCTTTGGACCAGCTTCCTTGTTGCATATGTTTGGGAGTCAGTTATGGATCCCGTGGATGGTGTGCTGTGTTGAGGAAGTGATTGGTGAGGTTGTGAGGTTGGAAGTGTTGTAGATCCCGTGTCTGTGAGATAGTTGGCCATTGTCTAGGATTCTTGACCTTGTTTAACTATATCCTAGGAATGATTTGGCTGACCATCTCGTATGCAGTGTCGATGTGATCAACGGTTTGTTTCTTTAACCTTATGTTGAATTTCGAGAGAAAAATTCTTTTAAGGGGGGTAGAGTTGTGAGACCCTGGCCCGTTTTCTTTTTTTTGACGTTTTTGGACGCACGTTACGTGTTTTCGTTTGACCATGTTTTTAGCGCTTTTAATGCATAATCGGGCTTTAATATGCATGCGGCGTAGGTTTCTAGGGCCGTGGACCATTGTGGCGCGATTCTTGAAAAATTTCAAAAAAAAAAGATATTTCGGACGCCTATAAATATCTGGAGTTAGATAATTTCAAAAGATATTTTTCAAAACTTAACTCCTAAGTTTCTCGTTTTCTCTCTGCCTTATATCTAAGTTCTTGGGGGCTCGGGGCTCAATTTTTAACAATCCAACAGTGGATCCTTACTTTTGGCACAGAGGGCTACGCAACCATCCGGTCAGAATTTGATTCCGGCGAAGCTCGATTTTGCACGTGGTTTGAGACATCGAGTTTTGAACTCACCGACGTAGGATTCTAGACTTGCATATGTTATAAGGGTGCTATGGGTAATTGGGCATCTTTTTACCAGTCGGATTGTTGTAGATCTAATTTTCTGTAAAGTTGGGTTTTTGGGTTAAAAATTGAGTTTTTGTCGATTTCGATGGATGCAACCGGGTGTCGGGGATTTCTTTTGAGGTCTTGGTGTTAGGCCTAGGCGTGTGGATGCTCATGGGTGTTGTTTTGGAGTTTTAAGGCTTCGATTCGAGGTTTAGAGGGCTGAACCCGTAGCTTAAAAACGGTTTCTAGGTGAGTTCAGTCGACCAAACCTATGGGTTCAGTCGACTGGATCATCGTTTTGGGGTTCGGTTGACCGAACCTATGGGTTCAGTCGACTGAGCCGTGCATTGAGGCACTTTTGGTTTTCTAGTGTGGTCTTCGATCGACTGGGGGTTTGGTTCGATCGACTGAAGTGCTGGGGTGTGTTTTAGTGGTTCGATGGTTGGGTTTTGGTTTTCGATTGGCGTCTTATGGTATTCAATTGATTGATTTATGGGAATTGATCGATTCAAATACCTGTGGATTCCTTCTGGGGTTTGGTATATGGCGTTGTGGTTTTGGGGGTCGTGTGGTGGCCCGGGGTGTTTATGTGATGCCGTCCTCAAGTGTGACACGCATGGTTGGTTTAGGGTTTGTGGCACGGTTGTGTGAGTGCCGGTTATGTGCGCGACGTGTGGGTTCGTGGTTTGGCTTAAGATGGGGTTGTGGTGAGAATCGTTTTGTGGGAGGTTCATGTGTTGATCTCTGGACTAGATGTTGGTTGTCCTTGTGTGTGGATGAGTCCTGATTTGTGGATGGGTCGTTCGGTTATCGAATGACGGGTGTGTGGCATGTGATGTCTTGTCGGGCTATATGGTTATGTGCATTTATAACTGTTTATTCATGTATAGATTACATGGCATGATATCTTATGTGTATCGTGGTTTCATGCTGTAGAACTCAGAGTTTTATTAGGAATGGATGTGACAGATTTGTGGGGCACATGCATGTTGTGTATGTGGTATGTTATATGCATTTAAATCCTGATTAGGCTATGCATAGAAATGTTCGGTGTTATCCCGTGGTATGCGGTCTTATCCCGTGGCATGTAAGTTTTATCCCATGGCATAATCCGTAGTCGGCGGTTCCATCCCGTGGCTCACGGTAAAGTATATGATTTTATCCCGTGGTCTGGTTTACGGTCTTAGCTTGTGGTGTGCGGTTTTATCCCATAGTGTACGGTTTTACCCCGTGGTTTGATCTATGGTTTTACCCCATAGTATACGATTTTATCCTGGGATTGTATATTTCTGTACAGGTCTTTATATCAGTGTTCAGACTGTGGTTGCGGCGTGTGAGGGCCGGTTGCATGTGTCATGGATTGTATGTATTGCATTATGGGACGAATAGACTAGTTTTCAAACTGTTTTAAGATTCGTGTGAATCGCGATCTAAAAACCCTTTTTAACTATTTTTGGACTCTTGTGAGTGAGTCAAAATCATGGTTTGTATTCCCGCTTTCCCGTTTACATGTGAAAACTATTTTCAAGACTTGAAAGAAAGTCTAAACCTGCACTTCGGTTTCCTAGCGTGTTTTGTTTATATAGCATGCTTGTCTAGTTTTTGCTGAGCCTTGGCTCACGATGTAGAATTTTCTTTTCTTCTGGTACCGGTCACGCTGGTTGATCTGGAAGTGCCAGAGGAAGTGGAAGAGTGTAGTCTTCCTTTTTGTTTGTTTTATTACATGTATGTTATAACATATTTTTCGGGCGTTAGAGCCTTGTAATGTATGCCGTTTGGCACTTATATATAATGCATGTATGGTTTATTTTGAGAGTGTATTCTCAGTTGGGTATCATGTCTAGTTGTTTATGGGTGTTTCACGTGGCCTAGAGTTTGGGGCGTGACACTGAACTAGTTTGGATTAGATACATCATATATCAGATAGTTATATATCATATATCATATATTATTTTTGTCTTTCAAGACTTAAATATATCGGGATTCTACCCGTACGAATTCTCGGAGGATCGTAACCCACACTATGTTGAAGGATCGCGTAAGGGAATATAGTAGAAGATTTGATAGAATTTTCAACTTAGAATCAAATCGTAGTTGAAGATTAGATCGACAAAATGTATTCTTCTAAATTAACTTTGGTTGCAGGAATTTTATTTTGATCGTTCTTCGTCCAAATTTTTATCTGGAGCCCATTTCGGCGTTTGCCAATCTAGTTAATTTTTTTTTTACCATAAATCGTTTTACAAAAACAATGATCATGGCAGTTTTTGCCTCCAACAAATTGGTATTAGAGCCGGTTTGTTTTTTGTTTATGGTTATCGGGGCCGGGTAGATTTAGAACTGTGCTAATTTTGTTTTACAGGCGTTCTAATCCCGATTTTATGATCATCTATTATTTTTATGTTTGATTGAATGCGTGGATGATGGTTATTTAATTTTTTAATCACGGGGGTTGACCGTGATAGATTAATTGAATGTGAACCTACGGGACATAGGATTCGATATAAAAATTTTTATGTTTTTTAAGTTTTTTTTTCTAGTATTTTAGAAAGAAATAATAAGAACAGGTATGAAAGAACCGGCGGTGGTTGGTGGCGGCTACAAACGAATAAGTTTTTTTTTTGCATTGCAATATTTTTTTTTCTTCTCCAGAATTTTTTTTCTAAATTATATAAATAAAAAAAAGGGGGAGAAGAACTGTATAAAGTACGGCAATTCCCAAGCGGCGCAAGAACCAATTCCAGTGATGCTGATTTTCAATAGCACCGAGCAGTGAAGCAAACACGGCGCAACTTTTTTTGATGAAAAAGCTGTGACCAAGCTACGGCAATTCCCATGATATATTCGGTCTAGGATTTTCTAAGCTTTCGTTTCAATTCCCAAGGGTGAACAGTGGTGTTTTTCAATTCAAACAAGCAAAAGACTTGGAACAAGCGGCGGAATTCCCAAGCTGTTTTCGGCAACAAAAATCAAGCTTCCAATTCCAAATCACTGGCGCAGTCCCAAAAACTGATTCGGTGCTATAAGGTTCGTTTGGCTTTGTTTTTTTTTTTTTTAAACAAAGCTCGATTCACAAAACAACGCCCAAACAAGGAATTCTGATTGATTTTCCAAGCTATGAATCTGGTGGTTTTTGTGGAGTTTAGTGCTGCTTTGATTGATTTGATATATCACTATGAATTAAGAAGTTCTAATGCAAACGGTAAGAAGTTCTAATGCAAACGGAATACAAACAGCTGTTTCAAAAAAAGAATTAGTGAAGCCTATATTTTTAAACAGGAGACTGAAACTCTTTAGAGTTTTGATTCCATCATAAAATCGAAATTTATATTTATCTTGCATTTAATTTATTTTTTATTTTTTAACTGCGTAGATGAGATATATATTGATTTTATTTAACATGTTAATTTAATTAATTCAAATATTCGATTTTAATTAAAATATTTTATAAGGGAAAATAAAATAAAGTTTTTTTAATTAATTAATTTTAATTAAATGGGAAAACTTTAGATATTTTATTTTATACAAAATATCACGTTTAAGATGATTTTTTTAAAATCAGATATCTTTGAAAAACGTAGAAATTAATTCTTGATTTTGAATTAATTAAATGAAAAAATATTTAATTGAAATAAATTATTATTTTTAGAAAAATATAAAACAAAAAATAAAATAAATAAATATCTTTAATCACTACCTTAGCTGAAAAGCTATAGGAAAAACTGTGCATTTATTAAAATTTTATTTTTTACGCATTTAAACACGAAAATGTAGTTTGATAAATCAGAATCTTTGGAATCGTATACACGGAAAAATGTTTCATTATTTCAGATCGCGTGACTTTCGAAAGATGGTTTGATAAACCAGAATCTTTAGAATCGTGTACACGGAAAGATGTTTAATTCTTTCAGATCGTGTGGCTTTTGAAATTAATAAATTTATTTTAATTAAATAAATTTTTATAACCCTCAAAAATATTTTAAAAATCTAAGTGGGAGAATAAATTTATTCATAGATAAATTCCACGGTCTCCATCACCAGTTTGTAGGTGATGCAATTAAACCCTGCATGTTAGCAGTAATGCCTTCCTCCCCATCGGACAAATTAATTGCGGTATCGCTAGTACAAATCTCCTTTAGGGATAATTCTGGATAATTTTTAATGTAGATCACTTCTTCAACTGAAGGGTTCATTGCAAAACTATTAATTTGGGATTAGGTAATGGTTAACACTTAGTGTATATAATAGTATTATCTCCAACTGAGTCACTGCTATTATATACTTGACCAAAACTATGTCAGTTATTTAATTTTACTTTGTATGGTCAGCTGCTTAGATAGTGAAATTAAAAGGAATTGGCCTGTCTGGTCTTATGAACGATAGTAAACGTCCAATCAACGTGGCATGCTATTCTCGGGTTACCACGTTGCTGGAGAATTAATTTTAAAATGGTAGAGGGAACCAAATTAAAATAAATTCAAAGTTTTGCTCATCATAATTAACGATTTTATTTAATTATGTGATTCTCAGGATTAAAATGGTTTTCAACCCACTCGCTTCAATACTTAAACAAAAAAAACTTACGGGACCAAATTTTGTTGACTGAAAATGTAACATGGATATAGTTTTAACTACAAATGGTATTCCTTCAATACCAGAAAATGTGTCTGTTTAAGAAAAAGGTTCTTTCTCGAGGCCGAAAGGCATGAAAAAGAAAAAGGTTAAGAAACAGGGAGACACAATTTTTAGGGTTGTTAGTGGGCCACGGACTGGTGTGAAAAAGCCGAAAGGCAGATGTTTTGACTGCAACCAGACCCAAGACTGGAAAAAACTATGTCCAGTATTTCTTAGAAGGAAGAACAAATACGGTAATTTTTGTTCACTGGTTGTGGAAACATGTTTAGCGGTGTTATTTACCGGTATCTGGTGTGTAGATACGGGAGCCACTAATCATGTCTGCAATTCATTGCAGGAGTTTTAGAAAATCCGACAACTTAGTGATGGGGAGATTTACCTGCATATGGGCAATAATACAATAGTAACAGCAATTGTAGTAGGAGATATCACTCTCAGTTTTGGTAGAGATCGAGTTTTAATATTAAGAGATTGTCTTTATGTACCTGCCATTAGAATGAGCTTAGTTTTCGTTTCTAGATTGGCTAAAGACGGATATTTTGTTTATTTTAATAACTCTGTGGTTACTAAGGATAATAAATGGGTTATCTGTTCTGGTACATTGGTGGATAATCTTTATATTATTACTCCAATCTCTCCTACATTGCAACTAACTAAAATAAATAACACATCTAATTTACCATATAAGAGAAAGCTTCCTTCTTTAATGAACTAAACGTTTCTTTGGCACTTACGCTTAGGTCATATTAATCTAAAAAGGATAAACAGACTGGTAGCAGATGGACCTTTGAGTTCATTAGAAGTGGAGGCACTTTCAGTCTATGAATCTTGCTTAGAGGGTAAGATGACAAAGAGGTCCTTTTTGACCAAAGGCTATAGAACTAAAGAACCATTAGAGCTGGTTCATTCTGAAGTGTGTAGTCCTATGACAATCCGGGCTAGAGATGGCTTTGAGTACTTTGTCAGTTTCATTGATGACTACTCAGGGTATGGATACATTTAGCTGATGCACCGTCAGTCTGAATGCTTTGAGAAATTCAAAGAATTCAAGGCAGAGGCAGAGAAGCGTCTACGTAAAAGTATCAAATCACTACGATCTGACCGTGGTGGGAAATACCTCTTTGGAGTGTTTAAGGACTACTTATCATCAGAGGGGATTACATCCCAGTTGACTGCACCTGGCACTCCTCAACAGAATAGTGTAACAGAAAGAAAGAATAGAACTCTTATAGAGATGGTAAGGTCAATGATGAGTTATTCAGGTTTACCACATTCGTTTTGGGGACTCGCTTTAGAGACAGCGGTTTACATTCTGAACATGGTACCTTCTAAGTTACTACCTTCTACTCCCATAGAATTGTGGACCAGGCGTAAGCCTAGTCTGAAACACATTCAGATTTGGGGGTGTCAAGCACATGTGGTGAAAGGGAACGCGGGTAAGTTGGAACCGAGGACAGAAGTCTGTTTCTTTATGGGGTATCCCAAGGGAATGAAGGATGGTCTATTTTATAATCCTAAGGATCAGAAGGTCATTGTTAGCACAAATGCCTGATTCTAGGAAGAGGATTATATTATGGACAACAGGCCTAATAGAAAAATTATTCTAGAAGAAATGAGAAAAAATGTCAGTAGAACGGAAGAGGAACCACAAGTCACTGATATTCCATTACCTTGTCGTAGTGGGAGGATTATCAGGACAGGTGCAAATCAAGAACAAAGTGCTGATGCACAGGGTTCAAATTATGCACAGCCTGTTACTACTAGTACACAGACACAGGTAGTGCCTCGTCGCAGTGGGAGGACTGTTCATCAACCTGAATGCTATATGTTCTTGGGAGAGTCTTATGACAAGATCGTGGCAGAACTAGATACCGAGCCTTGTAACTACAATGAAGTACTACAAGACAAAGATGAAAATCTTTGGCAAAAGGGCTATGAATTTAGAGATGGAATCTATGTATTTCAATCAGGTTTGGAAACTTGTAGAGCCACCCAAAGGGTTAAAATCCATTGGATACAAGTGGATCTACAAGGGGAAGAGAGGAGTAGACAGGAAGGTTGAAACTTTCAAAGTTAGGCTTGTTACTAAAGGGTTCACTCAGAAAGAAGGGATGGACTATGAGAAAACCTTTTCATCGGTAGCCATGCTTAAGTCTATCTGGATTCTCTTATCTATTGCCACACATTTCGATTACGAAATCTGACAAATGGACGTCAAGACAGCTTTCCTTAACGAAAGTCTTGACGAGTGTATCTATATTATACAACCAGACGGATTCATTGCAAAGGGCTAGGAGCACATGTTGTGGAAGTTTAAGAGATACATTTATGGACTTAAGTAGGCATCGAGGTCTTAGAACACTCGGTTTGATCAAGCTATAAAATCTTATGATTTTGATCAAAGTCCGGATGAGTCCTGTGTGGACAAGAAGCGTGAAGGAAGCGTGGCGATTTTTTTAGTTCTTTATGTAGACGATATCTTACTCATCAAAAACGATGTGTGGGCATTATCTACGGTTAAAGTATGGTTATCTAGGCAGCTCGATATGAAGGACTTGGGAGAAGCCAGTCACATCTTTAATATCAAGCTTATGCGAGATCAGAAACAAAGGATGTTTGGCTTATCACAAGAAAAGTATATCGATGATATCCTTGCTCGTTTTAGCATGCAGGATTCCAAGAAAGGGTTTCTCCCTTTCAGGCATGGAATCACTCTATCCAAGGATCAGTGTCTTAGGACACCTGATGAGATAGAGAAGATGAAGGCGATTCCTTATGCTTCAGTAGTAAGAAGCCTCATGTTTGCTTTGCTTTGTACTAGACCCAACATCTGTTTTGCCGTTGGCATGGTTAGCAGATATCAGTCAAACCCAAGGCAGGAGCATTGGACTACAGTAAAGAATATATAATCAGACATAATGCTTGCATCAGGAGACAACTTTGCAAATCCTTTACAAAGAGCTTACCGACTGAGACTTTTGATAGTCATGTAGAGGGCATGGGAATCAGAAGTATGGCAGCATGGTTTTGAGTATAAGTGAGAGATTGTTAGGGTTGGTATACTGAAAATCATGGTTTTAGTATTTAATTTTATTTTTAATAAAATTAGTTTTCCACTTTATTAGAATCTTTATGAGCAATGTATGTATATCATTTATTTGTTATGCATGGATATCCGATATTCTGTATATTATTTATTTTGATGTGTATAGTACGGCTTACACATAGAAGACCATATTTTAGCTTCTTGCAGAATATAAGTTTTATGTTCACAGTTTAGATGGAAATGGACATACCATCGGTACGACAGTGGCACAGAGTTTTAGTAGGTCTGTCTTAGTTACGGGGAACAGATAATAGCGTCGTCTATTATTTCGACTCTCTGTGTCAGTACACTTTGTGTGTATTGAACGGAACATTTTGGGTAATTAATTTAGTACTGACTACTGACTATATAAATTAAATCGCACCCCAAGGTTATTATGAATAGTGCTTATCCTCTAAATCCTGAAATAATTATTGATTTGTGTATATTTAATATTCGTTGTTTTGATTCATTAGATGGTGTAATCTTATATGGGTCTATAATCCCGGTAAATTGGATAATAGTATTATTTATATGGAAAATATTAATTATTGACAGAATTCACGTCCTGAAAGATCGGGATTGGTAATACCCCCTTAATGATGCTTATAAGTTTTAACTAGGCCAAACCTTACAGGTGAATTTGATTATCCGGCGGTCAAATAAGTTAAGCCGAAGGGTTTAAGGAATATCAAGATACCGATTAAATTAAATTTTTAGTATTTAAATTTAATTAGCGGGTATTGAAAATCTTAACGTGGGGAGAAATGGTAAGCATTTAATAACATGAGCTCATTGCAAGAAGGTCTTGAGATTTTGGATCGGACGTACGCCTAGTCTAAAACACATTTAGATTTTGGGGTATCCTACACATGTGCTGAAAAGAAACGTGGGTAAGTTAGAACCGAGAACAAACGTTTGTTTTTTTGTAAGGTATCCCAAGGGAACAAAGGGTGGTCTATTTTATAATTCTAAGGATTAGAAGGTCATTATTAGCATCAATGCTCGATTCTTGAAAGAAAATTATATTATGGATCATAGGTCTAAAAGCAATATTATTCTGGAATAACTGAGAGGATATACCAGTAGAACGGAAAAGCAAGTCACTAATATCCCATTACTTCGTCATAGTGGGAGGATTATCGGGACATGTGCAAATCGAGAACATGGTGCTGATGCATAGGGTTCTGATTCTGCACAGCGTGTTACTGCTAGTACACAGACATATGTAGTGCCTCGTCATAGCGGGAGGGTTCTTCATTAACCTGACTGGTATATGTTCTTGGGAGACTCTTTTGACAGTATCCCAACAAAACTAGATTTGAAGCCCTGTAACTACAATGAAGCACTTCAAGACAAAGATGCAGATCTTTGGCAAAGGGCTATAAATTCAAAGATAAAATCTATATATTCTAATCAGGTCTGGAAACTTGTAGAACCACCCAAAGGGATAAAATTCATTGGATGCAAGTGAATCTATAAAAGGAAGAGAGGAGCAGACAGGGAGGTTGAAACCTTCAAAACTAGGCTTGTTGCTAAAGGGTTCAATCAGAAAGGAGGGATTGATTATGAGGAAACTTTTTCACCGGTAGCCATGCTTAAGTCCATCCGAATTCTGTTATCCATTATCGATCATTTTAATTACAAAATCTGGCAAATGGACATCAAGATAGCTTTTGTTAATAGAAGTCTTGACGAGATTATCTATATGATACAACCAGATGAATTTATTGTAAATGGCCAAGAACACATGTTGTGTAAGCTTAAGAGATTCATTTATGAACTTAAGCAGGCATCGAGGTCTTGGAACACTTAGTTTGATCACGCCGTTAAGTCTTACGATTTTTATCAAAGTCGAGATGAGTCCTGTGTTAGGGTTGGTATACTGAAAATTATATTTTTAGTATTTAATTTTATTTTAATAAAAGTAATTTTATATTTTATGAGAATCTTTATATGCAATGCATGCATATCATTTCTTTGTTATGCATGGATGTCTAATGTTTTGTATAGTATTTAATCTTGTGTGTAGAGTATGACTTGTACACAGAATATCAGATTTTAGGTTCTTGCAGAATATAAGTTTTATGTTCACAGTTTAGATGGAAATGGACATACCAT
>JAOTRH010107536.1:0-15531 GCA_034768845.1 Heliamphora exappendiculata | reverse complement strand
ATATATATATCTGTGTGTGTGTGTGTGTGTGTTTTTGTAGAAGAAAAGCATTACAAGTTTTGGGGTTTTCTATTTATTTGTTTCCTCAAAGATGGTGGATACTGGACATGATGATTTATATGCAGTCTATATCATTTGTATTATTAGAACATTGTTTACAATAAAGCAAATGATTTCTTACATTCTTTTCTCGTACAAATTTGTTACTTTTTTTTCATCTTTTAACATGTAAATTGATAAGGTTGTCTTGTAATATAATATATATTTTTTAAAAGTAAAGACAATATTATATTTTTATATGCTAAAAGATAAGAAAAGGAATGCTTTATTTTTTTACAAAAAAAAAAAAAAGAATGTAAGAATTATTTTTCTTAAAATAATAGTACTTAATTAGGTACACAAAATTTACCCATAATTTTATGCATAATTATAAAAAACATCATTTAGGTTTTACTTGAAGTGTGACTCACATCATATATACAGTTGAATCCAAATAATTTATTTTGAATTATTAATAAAATTATGAGTAAATTAACATCATTTCTACACCTTTTATGATTGAAATAGACAAAATTATACAAATTTGTCTCAATCCTTCAAATTGATATGCTAATTCATTGATTCGAAATTGACGGCCAAGTTCATGACTTTGTAGATGCTTGATAGCAGCCAAGTCCAGTCATCCATCTATAGCTATATACGCTATATCACAATACTTTTATTTAATAATTATCCAAACTCAATCTCTCTTTCCTCGGAATTGAAAAAGCACTCCCCTCGCTATTAAGATGGTGCTCTACGATCATGAGAAGGACATAGCAGAATCAAGTAGATGGTTGCTCTTGTTTTAAACTTCCTCTCCTAGCTCAGATTTAGATATGAGGCACATAGCCCTTATTAACTGTAGGGTTAGAGAAGAGTCATAATAATTTATCTGGTGCTATTTTGCAGTTTCTATAAGCGAATTGTAGTGCTTCTATATATTGAAGCTGTAAAGAGAATTAATTATTCGACTACTGTTAGGCTTTGTAAATTTCGAGCTCAATTAATATGATTTTATGTATTATAAGACTATTTAAAATCTAGCTACTAGCAAGAGCTCTATCGTTAGGCTAATTCTTGAGTAAGGAGCCGAAGACGAGAACTTAGAGGCTGCCTTATTGCCATAATAGATGCACGCGCTATAAGGCTTTAAGTGGTTGACCTCAATGGGACATTAGTTGTCTAACCACATTTAATCCTAAAGGGTTTGCTTGATGATCAAGGCTTAGACTTGGAGTTTACCTTTAAGTGAGAGGTGAGAGAACTAAGAGAAAATCTATAGAATACTAAGCATTAAAAGAATTATAGAAAACAATACCCATATGGATTAATAAATATTTGTATCAGTTAATTTTTTTGGCCTCTTCGAACCAAGTTTTCAGTTCCCCATGTGCGCGTTGTAAACTGGACGACACAATCAAAACCATACAGATTGGTCCAAGTATGATGACCCCGAACTCATTATAGGCCGAACAACTAGTGGTTCGAGCTTTCGATACAAATATTGAAATAGTCTGTCTTGGGATGGGCTTTAGGCTTGTATTTTTTATCCACCCTCAACTGCTCCCAGCTCTGGTTTTCACTTGGCTGAGTTGCCTAGTGAAGACTCAGAGTTTGGATTCTTGTTTGGGGGACAGTTCTTGTTGCATGGTGCTTGTTCGAGAGTGTGTGTCCAGATCTGCGTTGGTGTTGATGTTTTGGGAAGGTGCTCCTTTGTTCGGAGGTGTGCCCTTCGGTGCTTCAGGTAGTAGTTCAAGAACCCAAAACCCCTTCGCATCCTCTCATAAATGACGACGATTGGCCTCGAACCCTGTTTTGTTGACGTGGCATGCCATGATTGGCGCGTGGGGGTGTTGACAGACGTCGCATCAATGATCCTTGCATCGTTTCAAATGTACGGCGCATTAAATGCGCCTGTCATTTGAAACGATGGGTATAAAAACCCATCATAACGTTATTTCTATCTTTTTTACCATTTCCATACATCCCAGGCCTTCTTCTGCGATTCCTCTTTGCGATTTTCAGCGAGCATGAAATTCTTCTTCGGCGAAGCATTTTTCTAGAATCGAGTGACTAGGATCCACTTCCAGAGACTCGTAAGCACCCTTTTCCCCTTTTCCCTGCTCTTTTTACTGCTTGAGGCTAGTTTTCCTTTCTTTCCTTCTCTTTTTTTTTGTTTTTCTCCAAAAAAATTGGGTAAACTCAGCAAGTTAGTATCGATGCCGGCAACAATGCGTGAATTTCAATGGTGATACAACATTCCAGAGGATGTTGGTATCACCTTGGCTAATCCTAGTGATTCTCGAAAAGAGAATTGGGAAAAGCTCCCCCTTCCACTGGTAACCATAGTGGAAGGAGGAGTTCAATTTTCAGTCCATTCCCTTCTTCGGCGAGTTCTCTGGCGTTACTGTGTAAGCCCTATGCAAGCCTTCTCTAATGTATTTAGAATAGTCATGGGGGTTGTAGAGTTAAATCATATCTTGGGTACCGACCTCAGTATTTGGGATATAATTTATTGCTACAACATGGTAAAGCACTCATCTGGTTTGTACTACCTCAAAGCGAAGAGGGTGGCTAAGAAACTTGTCATCGAATTACCAGACTCTGGTAAGGATGTTGACGATAAATTTTTGTACATCGCGAGAAACTTTGAGTTCGATCCCGGGAAAGAACAAGACTTCTTCACCATTTCGCGAAAAGACGAACTGGGACCTGGTAGGTCCCCCCACCACCTGTTTGTTATTATGTTTCAGTACTTTTATGCTCTCCTGAATTCTTATCTACTTCTTTGTTTGGCGTAGGTGCCATTGCTAACAACCCTGCTCGTGGACCACGGCCCGGCGTCCATTTAGAAACTTGAAGAAGGTCTGAGACTACAAGGGTCTACCCGAACAACGAGGCTTTGGGAGAGCAGCTCATATTCTTCTCAAATATATTTCAACCTATCGGAATTTCATCAGGCCTAACACAGCCGGTGTTCGAGTGGTGGCTGAAGCTTCTGCACCGGTTGACGCTCCAGAAGCTATAGTCTTGCCAAGGTAGAGAGGCAAGTCACAGTAGCCTAGCCCCCACTTCTCCAACACCGACTTGAGCCATCTTCGCCAAGTTATACTATCTCTATCTCCTGTTCTTCCTCTTCTTTTGTGTCCTTCTTGGATCTTTCTCGTGTTGAAGAGATGGCCAAGAGGAAGACCACCACCGCCGATCTCACTCAGTTTCTTATAGTGAAGGGCTCCAAGAAGAAGGTCACCATTACTACTGCCGCCCGAGTAGAGAAAATTCGGCAAGAGAAAGCAAAAGACCTCGCCGCTAAACTCTCAGTGCCCACATCTGGGTAAGCTTCAATGGAGCCTCAATCTCCATTAAAGAGACTGAAGAAAACTAGGGAAGCAGGTCCCATTGCTACTTCGGGGAAGGCCCCCTCCAAAGATAAGGAGAAGAAGGTGGTTGACCCACTAACTGATGCAGCGCCCTGGTCCCCCGAGCTGAAGAAAAAGGACCGTCTGATCACCATCGGGGACAAAGCTGGGTCCCCGGACACATCTCTTGGGCTTTGCAAAACCCTTCTCCTCCCATCTGACATGGAGGAGATCAGAAAATTTAATTTTGAGAAGCTTTGTGGGTCTACTGTTCGGTATGCAATCCAGGTAACTCTTTTGTAACCTCTTTTTTTCTTTGCTCCCTTTTTTCTCTACTTTACATTTTCTGCCCTATTATCTCTTCTGTAACCCCTTTTTTCTTTGCTCCCTTTTTTTTCTTTCTCAAGGCCTTCAGTACACTGTGGTTACCTTAGAGAGGATGGATGATAGGGAGGCTGAGCTGATCACTATGTGTCAGTACAACTGCAGCTACCTCCAAACCATCAGCAAGATGGAGGCCGAGCTCCGTGATCGGGGCTTGGTCGCGAACCTTGCTCGGGTAAGGGCATTCGAACTGGAGGTAGAGAAGACCTCTCTAAAGCGCGAGTTGAAGGAGAAGGAGGAAGAGCTGGCAGCTGCGAAGGCTTGAGCTAAGAAAGCCGAAGAGGGGAAGGCAAAGATTGAAGAAGAGGCCGACAAGGCCTATGCTGAGGGGGTGGCCGAAACCACAGAGAACTACAAGGGCCAAATCCTCACGCTGCAAGATATCATTTTTGCAGTAGCTTGGGAGGAGGCTCTGAAGGCAGCCGAGGTGGACTCCTCCTCCCCACTTTTTACCAATGTCCCTCTTCTGAGCAAGCAAGTGGAGGAAGATGAAGAAGACAAAGTAGTGGAGGTGGAGGGCGTTCCAGCCGCCACTGGTGTTGAAGATCTATTACCTGTGGCCAAACAAGCCCATCCAGCAGTGGTCGAAGAAGTGGGGGCCGTTGTACAGACTGTCGAAGAATTTCTTGAGGAGCCTTAGCTTCTTTCTCTCTTTCCCCTTTTTATTTGTATTGTCCTTCTGGGGCTTTTGACTTTGTAGCTTTAGGGGTTCCAGCCCCCTTATTTAATGAAATCTCTTTCCTTTTCCCCGGTTTGTTTTGCGTATTTGAACCAGTTTTGCTTGCATTTTGTACTTGAAATCATTGATGAACTTCCGTACTAAGAGTTAGATTAGTTCGAATTATCTTCAAACTTAGCATTTTTAGGATCATTCTTTTCAAGTATGGGATCAGCATCCATACTAAAGGATAATTTAATTCGGATGAACTTTGAACTTAGCCTTTTTAGGCTCATTCTTCTCAAGTATAGAATCAACATCCATACCAGCAGAAAAATTAGTTCAGATGATGTGATGCCTTGTCTTTTGGTTACGTCAGGACATACATAAGTATAGCTAAAAGAGATAGTCTAGCCATGCAATCATATTTATATATGATAAATACTACATTATTAAAGGTTCAGAATTTGTTCAAAATACATAACGATTATAGTCATTGAGAGAATTTAACAAAAATTACAATATACTAGTGAAAACTGAACAAAAGAACAAAAAGGGTGGTCTTTAATTTTTTCAATTCACGTTGCTGAAATCGGATGGATCCTGCCACTCACCTTGTTCCTTGATAACTCCTTCTCCTTAGGGTACGACTTCCTTAAAAAGCTCTCTTTCTTTACCCGTAACACGAATACCATGAGCCAAAATTCAGAAGTAAATTTTCTAAACCTTTTAACAAACTCACAATAAAATATCCTACAATACATTTCGTATAACGCCCAATACAATTTGAAGTTAAGGAGACAGATAAATTTAAAATTTATGGCAGGATAAGTATATATATATATATATATATATATATATATATATATAAAAGAACAATTGTGCAAGTGCGTGATGCAAATGAATGCGATGAAAATGCCCAACCCGACATACATCCAGAGCCATAACACGAATTCCACGCCGGAAATTACAAAGTAGACTTTATGAGAATTTGATCACAAAACTTATTCTCGTCTCGTTGCGAAAGGTAAATGCTCGCCTTGGCTTCATACCTTAGTCATTTTACACGATGCTAACGACATGGGGTAGCCAGTTAAATCTTTATTCTAAATCCTCCAGCCTTATTTTAAATCCTCTGGCCAAATTATATGTGCACAAAACCTACCTTAAGAACAAGAATGCTCGTTTGGCGTCAACCCAAAGTCTAAATTATCGAAATTAGAAAGGCTAGTGATGAACCTATGGTGCCTTACTCGTTTTCATGAAAAATCCCTTTTTCATAATAACAACCTCCCAAATCAATTTCAAAATTGGCAACCAGGGATGCCTCAGATTCAAGCTCACAAAAGAATTAATGATTTCCACACAACCTAACCCACAATGACAGGCACAAAAGGGACTCCGATAAACCAAGATGCAAGTGTAGTAATGCTCATGGTGTGTAACATGCTTCTCATGTATAATTAATTATAGCATAGCATTTAAACATGGTATAGCACATGGTGCAACTCACTAAAGCATAGAGTACAAATATATGAAGCACAAGCTACTATTTATGTGACATAGATTCAAACTATCGGCATGAATTCTATTTATCAAAATTGTCATTTTCATATACCAATCATTCATAAAATTCATTTAAAGTTCATATCTTCAAGCCCCACAATGTGGCATGCCACTTATACACTTAGCCAAATTTAGGTAAATGTTTAAGCGTCAAATTTAAAATTACAGCAGTGTTTTGGGGTACCTAAACATGGAGTTAAGTTTTGAATTTTGGAAACCAACTAGAATAAAATATTTCTTACAACTTTTGTATTTAACACTAAGGTCAGATCCTAGGAAAAATGGGTCATTTATTTTAATTAAGAGAAAATTATTCAGTACTTTACAGAGAAAAGTGCAAATTTGGGCCTCTATTGGCCTCAGTTCTAGGGGGAATCAAATCAAGGGATATGGGTCTAATTTTTGAGAAGATTTTAGTTTTAGGTGTCCCCTAAAAGTTTCATCTTTTGTGCTAAGGCTAGTTGTTTGGAATTAGTTGATGATTTTGATCATTTTATAAAATGGGTTCAGTTAGCATAAAAAGGTTCAGTGAAACTGGTTTTCAACAGAGAAGTCACAAGACCTTTGGGGGACCATCCGAGGGTATTTTGGGCTGATGTTTGGTCAGTAATTAGTTTAATATGTTAGCTACAGATTTAATGAAAACCAATTCTTGAACTTGACTATTGAAAACATAGGTTTTAGGTCTTACAAAAATATGTGACAGGAAGCTCTGTCAGTCACTTATTCAAAATAGTGATTTTGGCAAGGGTTTTGACCTATCAAAACTTCATATGTTTGGCTCACTTTTGGTGTACAAAAAGTTAAACATGTTATCTACAAATTTTATGTTTCGATCTAAGCTTGGTTCTTACTATAACCTAGGGTTTTTATGTCTGCATTACAGAGTGGTCAAAATCTGACACTCTTTGATAAAAATGGTGTATCTAGAATTCTACCCAACGAAATCACTTCAAATCAATTTTATATGAAAGAGAAGTTTAAAACATAGGTCTAGACATAAAAATCACATTTAGATCTTTTTTCTAGAATTAGTTATGGTAGTTTAAAGTTTATGGCAGAAAGTTAATATGCCCAGAAAATTAGGTTATTTAGGGTTTCGGTAACTTAGTTCATGATATGTTTAAATTTAATGTATTTTATTTGCATGAATGTAATGTATTCATACATACCAAAGTTCAAGAGCCTATTAAAGCCATTAAACTCAAAAACATTTACATGCAAACACACACAACACTCGATCTCATATGAACTGCTCCTAATCTATTCACACGACGCCTTTTTTAATGAAATCTCGTTTCTTATTCTTAGGGTTGTTTATAGAGCTGGGTTGAGGGTTATTTTATGAGAAAATGGTAAAGGGCTTAAGGAATTTACAGGCTTATTTGGAGACCTAAAAATGGAGGATGGCTTAGGACTTGGCTTTCATGTATTCTTCCTTGCTCATTCTTCCTTCTTCTTCTCTCCTTTTCTCTCAAGCTTGCATAAACTCTCAAAAACACTTAAGAATACGCACACAACCTCTCTCTCACATCACTCATCCAAAATATAGAGTAGGAATGGGGTGGTGTTTGGCTTTTATTTATAAGGAAGAAGGGTAGAAGACTTAATAATTAATATTGTAAGGAAATTAAAAAATTTTAATTCATGATTGGTTGCATGGGATGGCCATGGTCTTCTCAAGAATTTATTTTCAAAATATGGCAGCAAGGAATTCGGCTAGGGAAGGTTTTGGGAACAAAAATCTGACTTTGTATTAATTTTGGGGTTTAAATTGTATTTTAATACCATTTTGTGCAAGAAAACATATAAAATATTAATTTTGTATATTTTTTTGGTATCTTAACCTACTAAAACCTATAATATTAATGTGTTTATAATTAATTTAGTCTTTTCATGATTTATCATAATTTTTTATAACAATTAATTTAATAAGCATAAGTTTTTAAGTCAATTTAAGCTAGTTTGACAAGAATTGACTTTTTGACTTATTTATTGTGTGAAAATTTTAAATGATGATTTGTTTACTTTGTTAATCTATATTATTATATCATTATGTATATTACTTGTATAAAAAGTCTTGAGTCATAATAACGCTTAATTTATATAATTTTTTTCTTATTTTTAAGTTTAAAAGACAAAAAATAACTTTTTATGCAGAAATCCCGAGGTGGCCGGCCATGCAAGGGTATTTTTATCATTTTTATTGTTATTTTGTCTTTTATTATTTAATTGTATCTAAATATCTAATTTTGGGTGTTTAAGTGTTATAACTTATATTTTTAAAATTTTTTGTTGTACTAAGGGCAAAATAGTCATTTTACCTTAATTATGAGAATTTTTAATTTTTAATTTTTATATTTTATGTTATTTAATTAATTTAGGCTGTTAGAAATCTCTACTGAGTATTAGGATTTTGCTTCTGAGTATTTGCTCGTTTTAGGGTTTTCGGGTCGAATTAGGATTTCAGGTTGAGTTAGGGTTTTCATACTTCTAGCGACCTAAGATCTTATCAACTAACCGTCGCTAATACTAGGGTTTGGATTGGATCGCTACACGGGTCATTACAAACTGGATTGTTACAATTAGGATTCGAACCGGGTTGTTACAAATAAACTTCGAACTTAGCCTTTTTAGGCTCATTCCTCCTAAGTATGGGGTCAACATCCATACTAGAGGATAATTTAGTTCGGATAAACTTCAAACTTAGCCTTTTTAGGCTCATTCTTCCCAAGTTTGGGATCAACATTCATACTAGGGGCTAAATTAGTTCGGATGACCTTCGAACTTAACCTTCTTTTTAGGCTCACTCTTCCCAAGTATGGGATCAACTTCCGTACTAGGAGACAATTTAGTTCGGATGAACTTCAACTTACTGATTGGAGGATGTATGTTGTACTCACGGTGTCCCCCAACTTTTTGTTCGGGAAATTGTGTGATAAAAACTTTGAAAGTGAAGTAATTAAAAGGAAAATTTTTTTGCCAAACGACGGTGTTTTATTGTAAAAATGAGAAATTACAGTAAACTGTAAGACTAAAAGTAAAACTTGCGGAGGTTATTTGCATTCTATGGGCTAGGGACAGCTTTGCTACTGATGTCTTCTAAATTGTATGCTCCAGTGCCCGCCTTAGAAGTAACCTTGTATGGACCTTCCCAGTTCAAGCCTAGCTTCCCGTGAACTGGGTCCCTCATGTGACCTCGAACTTTTCTTAAGACCAAATCTCCTTCGCTGCACGGTGTTTCACCCTTTTGTTATTACAAGAGTTTGTTGGTGGGCTGCTAATTTAATGGCTCCATTGCTCTTCGTTCTTCGGCAAGGTCTAGATCCATGGCCAATGCTCTTGAATTTAGTTCAAAAGTGCTGACTTCTGTTTGAATCGTGGGCAATCCGACCTCCAAGGGTATAACTACCTCTACCCTATAAGCTAAGGAAAATGGAGTTTCACATGTAGACCTCCTCAGGGTTGTTCGGTACGTCCATAGGAATGATGGGAGTTCTTCGACCCACCTTCTTTTAGCAACATTCAATCTCTTTTTGAGTCCATCAATGATGAACTTGTTCGTGGCTTTCGCCTGTCTGTTACTCTATGGGTATGCTGGGGTGGAAATGTAGTTCTTGATGCCCAGTCCTGCACAGAAGTTCTTGAACACAGAACTGTCGAACTGAGTTCCATTGTCAGAGATGATTGCGCAGGGGATGCTAAACCGAGTAATGATATTTTTCCATGTAAACTTTTTTACGTCGACGTCTCTGATATTGGCCAAGGGTTCAGCCTCCACCCACTTAGTAAAGTAGTTCGTAGCCACAAGTAGGTATTTCCTACTACCTGTGGCCCTGGGGAAGGGACCTACTATATCATTCCCCCATTGAGTAAAGGGCCATGGGCTAGTCAGTGGAGAGAGGTCTTCGGTTGGGACGTGTATGTTCGGACTGTACTTCTGACATTCATCACACTTCTAGACATACTGCTCTGCTTTTTTTTATAGGACTGTACTTCTGACATTTCTCTCACTTCTCGATATACTGTTCTACATCCTTCTACATATAGGGCCACCAATAGCCCTGAGAAATTACTCGGTGGGTTAGAGACCTTCCACCTGTGTGATTACCACATATTCCTTCATAAATCTCAAACAATAGATCCTGAACCTTGTTTGGGTGAATGCAAAATAGGTAGGGCCCTGTGAAGAATTTCTTGTAAAGATCTCCAAAACTAGAGACCCATAATCTAGCTGCCTTCTTTCTTATCATCCGAGCTTCCTTTTGATCTAATGGAAGCTCGTCTTTTACCAGGTAGTCTTTTATGGGATCCATCTAACTGGGTCCCAACTTCGAACTGTATACCTGATCTTTTTTGCGGCTGACTATGCTTTGTTGTTAAAGGACTTCCATGGAAATCACTATTTTTTCCTCAGAACTTACAGCTGACGCAAGGCATGCCAGAGAGTCAGCATGGCTGTTTTCCTTGGATGAGAGCTGGATGATTTCGCAGCATGGGATGTTCCTGGCTAGTTGCTGTGCCAGCCGAACATATGCCTGCATTCTGTCATCCCTAGCTGTGTATTCTCCCTTAAACTGATTCACGACCAACTGTGAGTCACAAAATACCTTGACTCTCAGGGCCTTTAATTCCTTGACATCCTGAAGTTTGGCTAAAAGGGCTTCGTATTCAACTTCGTTGTTAGTAACTTAGAAGTCAAACCAAATAACCTTTTCTATGAGGACTCCATCAGGGCTATATAAGACGATCCATGCCCCGGCGCCTTTGTGGCATGATGAACCATCCATATACAGCCTCCATGTCATCTCCAAATCTCTATCATTTGAAGTTGCTTTCTCAGTAACTTGCCCGCCAATATTAGCCAAACACTCTTCTTGGCTGAGTTCGGCAATGAAGTCAGCCAAGGCTTGGCCCTTTATGGTTGTCCTTGGGCAGAATGTGATGTCATGCTCTCCAAGCTCTACGGCCTGCTTTGTAACTCTTCTTGAGAAGTCTGCCTTTCGAAGTAATGCCTGAAGAGGGTGTTCGGTGATTACTTTGATTGGATGAGCTCTGAAATAGTGGATGAGCTTGCGAGATGCGATGATGAGGGCCAAGGCTAGCTTCTCTAGGGGAAAATACCTTGTTCCTGGATCAAGTAGAACCTTACTCACATAGTAGATTAGCTTTTAAACTTTATCCTTCACTCTCAAGAGAACTACACTGACAGCTTAGCTTGATACTACGAGGTATAAGAACAGTGTCTCGTCACTATTCGACATTGTTAGTAATAATGGGAAAGAAAGATAGTGCTTCAGGTCAGTAAGGGCTTTCTCACTTTTTTTGTCCCAAACGAATTGGTTGGCCCTCTTCATTGCTTTGAAGAATGGATAGCACCAATCAGATGCTCGGTTAATGAAACGATTGAGTGCTGCAACTATCCCTGTAAACTTCTAGACCTCCTTTAAGTTCTATGGGCTTTTTAAATTCTGGATGGCTGAGATTTGTTTGGGGTTTACTTCTATTCCTCTATGAGTCACTAAGAAGCCTAGGAACTTCCCAGAACTTACACCAAAGGCACACTTAGAAGCGTTGAGCCTGAGCTTGTAAGGTTTGAGGATTTCGAAGGTTTTTCTCAGGTCGTCCAGGTGTTTGCTCGGGAGCTTGGTTTTTACCACCATGTCATCGATGTAAACCTCCATGGTCTTGCTGATTAGATCCCCGAACATCTTTGTGGCAAGTTTATGATAAGTAGCTCCTGCATTCTTGAGTTCGAATGGCATCACCCGATAGCAGTATATATCCCGAGAAGTTATAAAGGTTGTCTTCTCCATGTCTAGGGGGTACATAGCTATCTGGTGATACCCTCTATATGCATCCAAGAAACTCATTCTCTCATGCCCTGCTATTGAGACAACAAGATGATCTATTCGGGGTAAGGGGAAGCAGTCTTTGGGGCAGGCTTTGTTCAGATCGGTGAAGTCAACACATACTCGTAATTTCCCACCTTTCATCTTGACCACTACGGTGTTTGCTAACCAGGTTGGGTAATGAATCTCTTTAATTACTTCTGCCTCCTTCAGTCGTTAAACCTCTTTTACCACCGCTTTTGCATGATGCGGTGCAGACTTTTTGGGTTTTTGCATTACTGGCTTTCTTTGGGGATCTACATTCAACTGATGACTGATCACTCCGGAGTTTATTCCTGGCATCTCGTAAGGTGTCCATGCAAATACCTCTTTGTTTTTTCTCAAAAAATCCATCAGTTTGGCTTCTTTTTGTTCGGTCATGCTTGTTTCGAGCAAGAAGAACCAATCTGGATCCTCTAGGGAGATACTAATCTTCTTCAAGTCCTCCACCACCTTCTCTTCGACAGTTCAGCTGTAATCATGGATTATAAGGCTGTCCTCCACCTCTGGGTACTGTTCTTGGGTTTTCATCATGGCTAGAAAGCATTGGCTGGCCATGTGCTGGTCACCTTTGATTTCAACCACCTCTTTACCCATCTGGAACTTGAGGGACTGGTGGTAGGCTGAGGGTACTACTCCCAAACTATGAATTCATGTTCTACCTATAATAGCATTATGAATAGAAGGTGGATTAACAACTAGGAATTTAATGTTTACTGTTATAGGCCCTATTTTTATTGGTACGGTTATCCTTCCTACTTGCCACACGGGGTTTGTGCCGATGCCGATCAGTGGAGTCATGCACCTTTTCAATGCTGAGTCTTTTAGTCCTAGTTTCTGAAACAGACTGTAATACATAATATCCATCGAACTCCCCTGGTCTACTAATACTCACATTACATCATAGTTGGCAATGCGTAGTGTTAGTAACAAGGCATTATTGTGGGGTTAGTGTATTCCCTCGAGGTCCTTATCTGAGAAGTTAATCCCCTTTGTCTGGCTCTGGCTGGAGTCTTCTTCTATTTTTTGACATTTGCCCTTGTCCACCTTCATAGTATGGGCCATGGTTCTGGTTTGGTGCCGAACAACTGCTCAAGTGATAGGCTCAACAGTGCTATGAATCATTTTCACCACACCGAGAGGAGCGTCTCTTTGTTCGAACCTCTGGCCCTGTAACTGGTTTCTCCTTTCCCGGGTAGTTTTCTCAGTGTCAATCAATTCCAGCAGGTGCTCTGCTTATACCAAGTCCTCCAAGTGCTTTTTGAAAGTCCATCATTCTCTAATCAGGTGGTCGTGATCTCGGTGGTAGTGACACTTTCGCTTCTGATCTCGTTTGCTCGGGTTCCCAATCAACTTTGGTGGCCACTGGAAATAGGGCGTGTCCTTAATCAGGTCCAAGAGTTTATTCATGGGTTCTTTGAATACCGTTTGCAGGGCTTGGTAAGTTGTTGACTCATTTTTTCTCTTGGAACTCCTTTCTGGTCTTCTCATTTTTTCATCCTTTGTCCTTCCTTTCGGGCTGCTTGACTGATGCTACACTTTGCTCAGTCTGGCTTATATTTTCTTTAACCTTTGCATGTTGCTCAATCTTCACCATTAGCTCGGACATAGTGGAGACAGTCTTCTTAGTGAGGGACTATCTCAAACGACTTTGAGGGGGTAGCCCTATTTTGAAGGATGCCACAGCTAGTTGTTCACTGCAATCTTCTATCTAGTTGTAGGTTTTCCAATATCGTCGAGTATATTCCTGAATTGTCTCTCCATCATTCTTTCGTCGGGACAGTAGTATGTCAAAACTCTTCGGCTGTTTACTATTAGTGATAAATTGAGCAGTAAAAGATTCGACCAGTTGCTGCCAGTTAACTATAGAGCGAGGTGGCAACTTATAGAACCAACTAAGGACTGTTTCTCCAAAACTGGATGGGAACATGTGGCACAAGAGTGCATCATTCTCACTCCAGAGTGCCATTGCTTGTCTGTACTGCTAAATATGGCTAACTGGGTCTGTCTTTCCATCGTATAGCTCAAACTTTGGCAAGGAGAACTTACGTGGTGGATCTGTGTTCTCGATAACCTCGGCTAATGGTGATGCCGAGATCTGTTCAAGGGCCCTCCTTACTACGTCTTGGGCTATTCGGCATCCACCATACTGCATTCTAGAATCCATCCTTCTTTTTAATCACAATCGAAGGTTCTAGTTAGGGTTAAGTTCATCCTGAGCTACTCTTTGATGACTTAGCCGGACAGATTCAGCCTTGATAGTATCTGTTCACCTAGAACTCCTTAGGCTCTCTTCGGGTTCCTTATGCGTCCGCCTCTGAGGGTGACTAAGACTGTAGGACTCTGGGCTTTATTCGGTCTCTTCTTGTTTGGGACTTTCCCTTCGTCTTACGCGCAGTTCTCTTTGAGTATCCTGCTTCTGGATCAATCGCTTGAGCTCATCAATTTTTCTGTCACGTTATTCCATTCTTTCTTCAAGGTTATTGATGATCCTATCCCGCCTGGCCAATCTTTCCTCTAGTCTCTCTCTCTCTCTCTTGAAGACAGAAGAGAAGGTCGTTCCCCTCTAGAACTTGTGGTAGAATAATGCAATTACCTCCCATTGTGCAAGGCATCGTCTCTATGCCTTCGAACCTCTGGAGGAATTATGGGGGCCCTTGGTCTCTTTAGAATAACTGGTATAGATCTCTGAGGGATTTCTCCTTGCCCCTGGCGTGGCTTCCAGTGAATTCAGTAAGAGTCTGGCTCATGGTTCTATTGGTTTGAGGTTGTCGTTCTCATAGACGGCGCCAAATTGTGCACGTTGCAAACTAGACAGCACAATCATAACCACATAAGTTGGTCCAAGTATGATGACCCCGAACAGAATATGGTCAAACTCTTTGCAGCCGAACTCACTAAAGGCTCATCACACCGTTGCCAAACTCTTGTAAAACAAAGAACACTATTAGTGCTTTCCAGCCTAGTTTGGACGGAAAGCACTCTGACGTTGAAGTTAGATTCTCTCTAGGAGGATCTGATTAAGAACTAGGCTCTGAATTGGGTACCTGTGGGTTAAGAGTACTTTTTTTATATAGGGATCTAAAACCAAGGATGATGAGTTCTCTTAAGATTTTGCCTCTTATCCTTTAAAGATTTTGCCTTATCCTGGAGCAATTATAATTGCTACAGGATGTTAGATCCTACATTCCTGAACAACTTGTATCGGGAATGGGATCTTTTTGAGTTATCCATTTTCTTTAGGCCGATGCGGGCTTTATTTATAGTGGGCTACCCCTTTCTGGGGTGGCCCCAACTCATTATGGGCCGAACAACCAATGGTCCGAGCTTTCGATACAAATATTGAAGTAATCTGTCTTGAGCCAGGCTTTAGGCCTGTATTTTTTATCCACCCTCACCCCATGATACTTTTAGTTCATGACATAATAAAAAGATATTTTGAATAAATAATATTAATTTTTTTTGTTAAGAAACTGAGAAATAAAAATAACTTAATTATATTGTAAATTTTTATTTACCGAAAACACGTTACAAAATATTTCAAAAATACAAAATGATGTTCCCTCGAATATGAGCCCCTCAGCTTATGGACGATTCCTCCCTTTGTGTGATAGGATCAGTTTACCTCATT
>JAOTRH010107525.1:0-15532 GCA_034768845.1 Heliamphora exappendiculata | reverse complement strand
ATTGAGTCGACACCTCAGAACTTTCATGTCGACCCAACTTCTTGGAGAACCCTGCCCTAGACATTTTGTGCCGACACAAAACTGAGCTGTGTCGACCCAAATCACTGAGATTCAAAATGACAGCAGATCTCAACGAATATTTTTGTGCCATTTAATGCCCTATCTACCTCCAACGGTCGAAAAATCTCAAGAACCTATATAAGGAGATGTCTCTCTGCAAATACTGATACAAGAGACAACGGGCAAAAAACAAACAGCAGAGCAAACTCACATACAAGTTCAATCGATCAAATCCATCACAGAGACAAGCTAGATCTGGTCTTTTGTCCATCTCTGGTTCTTGGTTATCACTTCTCTTTACTTCTTTTTTATTGCATATCTTGTATGTAAAGAGAGTGATTGTCTTTCATTTAATTCTTTTATTATAACCAAGGGTGAGTCTCCCTGTTAACCCTTGAGTGAGTAAGAGAAACTTATCAAGGAAGAAGTTCAAGAGAGATTAGAAAAAAACATAGGCTTATTTTCATAGAATCCTCTTAGAGCTTGTAAAGGCTTGTGAATGTGCCCGTAAACATTCAGATAGCTCAAGTAGAAGCTTGACGCTTGTAAAGGCTTGGAATACGCCCGGAAGTATTCTGCTTAGTGGAAATACTCAAGGGAGATTTTGAGGAGTGGACGTAGGCTAAAATCAAGCCGAACCACTATAAATTCCGGTGTCTGGATCTTTATCTCTATCCCTCTCCTTTTAATACTTGCATTAATTTCACATTTGCATATCTAGCTTTAGTGCGATATTAAAAGGTTTTCTGAAAAGTTTTTTTTTAAATCTCCATTGCTAGCAAAGAAACCCAATTCTCCCCTCCCCTCTTGGGTTGCCTATTTCTAACATTACTGATACATCTAACTTTTGCTTCTCAAGTTTCTTGCTTTTCTCTTTCCTCTTTTTTTTCCTCTGCATTTTTCGTTTGGGCCATGCTACCTCTCCTGAAGAAAACGACTAAAAAAAATGACCGAAATAGTTTCTTCACACACGTGTCACGCTCGCGATAAAACCACTCTTTTGCGCATGACCTGATTACTTCTCCTTCTTACGCTATTCCATCCCCTCCCGGTACTCTTTCTCGTCGTCGGTGGTGGCATCCTAGTTGTTCTAGTACTCTGCCACCAGATCATTCATATTACTCTCCACTTCCGTAAACTACATCTCGTCCATCACCTCACTGGTGTACCATTGGAGGAACGCTTTTTGCCAGAACATCACCATGAACTGCTTGCTCACCCCCTGAACATCTTCTGAATCGATGTCGAGTTCCCCATGAACGTGAACACCATTTTTAGGCCGATCGACGAAATGTCACAAATTGCTAAGCTATCTTTATTCATGCGATTGAGAAAGCATTGAGAACATTCTCACCGGTCAGAATGTACGAATAATTGCAAAAATAATATAAAAATAAGTATTCTCACCGGTTAAAAACACGGAGAACATTCTCATTGGTCAAAAATACTAAGAACATTTTCATT
Source organism: Heliamphora exappendiculata (assembly GCA_034768845.1). Lineage (NCBI taxonomy): Eukaryota > Viridiplantae > Streptophyta > Magnoliopsida > Ericales > Sarraceniaceae > Heliamphora > Heliamphora exappendiculata. Next base: position 14,008 of record JAOTRH010107525.1, on the reverse strand, counting down.
GGTCAAATCATTGATAACATTATCACTGGTCAAAAATACTGAGAATATTCTCAGTGGTCAAAAATACTCTTTTCATACACTTTAATCTTTTGTTGTTAGCTCTACTTGTGTATTTATTTGCCTTTGTGTGCTGGTACCAGTTAAAAGCACTAAGAACATTGTCACTAGTTAAAAATTGTGAGAACATTCTCACTGGTGTATGTGTGTGAGAATATTCTCGCTGATATCGCATAACTTAGCATGATGAGGGGAGGAGGCTTGAGCTTGCATCTAGTAATGGATGATGAGGAGATGGCAGAGATCATACGATTAGAAAAGAAGAAAAAAAAAATCCCAAATAGCACTCTCCATCTCTCTTTTTCCCTTAGGATTTTGATTAACTCTGTGTCGAAGACGTTGGTGAAGAAAGTGTTACGGTACTGTTACGACACCTTAGAGGACGAGGCACTCTGTGCTGAAGATATCGATTGAACACTCTCTTCACCTCTTTCAACCGCTGGATCTGACACCTCGGAGGACAAGGTTCATCAATCTCCGAGAGTTCACCAAATTCTGCAAGGGCGCGAGTTCCGTCGAAGACGACGACGTCGTTAGGGCCGGGAGTCAAACACAGACGTGGGGGAAGAACGGGGCTGGGGGAAGGACGATGGGGGAAGAACCAAGCGCAGACGTGGCAATTTTGGTCATTTGTTTCAGTCGTTCTTTTCGGGATGAATAGACTCTCCGTTTTCGTTTATAGCTTGCTTTCCTTTCTCTTTCTAATTTTCTAAATACTTCTCATTGTGTGTTTTTTTAGGAGAATTATATCCATAGGCAGATTAGTGGGTGAGCTGATTTATCTGGGCGTTACACACGTAGCAATACGAGTCACTTTTAAAAAATAATTTGTATTGTATAAATTTTTTGATGTAAAATTTCATATTCGTAAAATTTCTCAAAATTTAATATAAACTTTTAATATTATTTCGTGAATTATAGTATTGACAGAATTCTAGCGAAAATTTTCTAGCAACATGTTTTTAATTTTCGTGATTATCGAAAATTAATGAATTTTGCTATTAATTTCTGATTTAAATTTTATTTATAAGGCTTTGTTAGGAATAACTTTTCAGATTTTATATTATTCTGGGAAGCTAAATCAACTAAAAAGTTTAGATCTGACTCGTGTCTTCTTTCTATTGGTTCCTAAGGTACGGGTTGCTACACTCTTGATCTAGCTTACAGGTTTTGCATTTCAACTTTTTTCTCTAGCCATCACCTAGTCTAATCATCGATTTGATGAATTTAACAGGTCGGTTGTCTCTCTCTCTCTCTCTCTCTCACTATTTATGAATTTCGCCACAACGAAGGTACTCTCTTTTGTTTCTCCACGTGTTCTTTCTTTTGTAGCTCTTGAATAATTGGCTTCGATCGTTGATTGTTCTTATAATTTTGGGCTTTTTGTTTCCTCTTCAAGCGCCTTCTCTTTTTCGTAGTTGTGCTGCTGGTTTTCATGTAGCGGTATATTTTAGATACACACTGTTAGTAATTTTCGTTAGTCCTTGTTTTCTTTTCATGTTGTTCGGTTTATGTTTTGCATGAAGGGATTTAAAATCCAGGATACAATGATAGTGCATAAGAATTGAATCAAACGTGGCGTGGGGCGGGATCTACAGCATTCAAAATTCGATACTGTGCCGATCTGTACCCAGCACTTAACAGGGGCAAAAAAACACGAATAAAGCAAAATAGGGGATGCAAGAACAGAAAAAATTACCATCCCTAAGCCTACCTTGTGCTTAGCTAGTGGATTTGAAGTGGTTTTCGCCTACTTTTGACGATGCTTGTATCACTTTGCAAAAGCTGAATCTGTCGCGCCTTGAATTTCTATCATCACATTGCATCACAAGGATATTACTTGGATTGGAGACAACTTGAATAATTAAGGATATACAAGTTGTCACGTGTCACGTGTAGTTTTTTTTTTCTTCCAATTTTGTGTGTTATTATTACATGATGTTCATTTTATAGAATCGGAGCACACTTCCTATTTGTTCTCGTCCTTACATGACCATCAGTAGTTTTCTCTATCGAAATGGAATTTGATAGTACCTCGATGATGAAAACCCTCGAGCTGAATTGTAAATCTTCTAGAGTTGAGCCTGAAATATTAGAAATCAAGAACTAACACTGGTCGGGTGTTGGCTGAACACCCTCCGATGCTTAAGTCATCCCTCCTGTTGATTATTGGTGAAATGAAAAAGGTTGTTTTTCATACCTGTATTGAAATTGCCTTTGCTTATTTGTAGGAGTTCTCTCATGGGATTTGATTATGAAGAATTCCTTGAATCTTGGCTCAATCCCCTTGCGTATCTAGTTGGACCGCAAAATGAGAGAGCAGGTTCCTGAATATTCGGAGATAATCATGGGTTGACGGGTAATAGCTCGATCGTCCCCCATGGTCAGCACATCTGTTCAGCTAGCTTCGAGCGACCCTCAATCGGTCGGTAAGTCTAGGCTGTCCGACACCATCAGAATTAATTTTATGCCCGAAGGAGACATGCTGCAAGATACAGATGAGTGATAAGCGTAAGAGGCATGCCCGAAGGACGGCGCACGGCAGTAGTGTGATTCCATGTGCTGTTAAATAAATAAAATTGGCATACATTAAATGGTCAAGCTAATTATCACTGGGCGATACATAATAGGGTATGAAGATAAAAATCTTAATATCAATGGATTTTTGAATGTGGGAACTACAAATTTTACAAATACGAACAAAATTTTGCAATAATATTTGTACACTTTTTACTCATTTTTTATCGTCCAATGGGCAGTGATTAGTATTTTACTATATTAAATAAGTCATTTTTTCACTTTGTTAACGAAAATATGTTAACATATATATAGTCTTATTTAAAATAATTCTTGATATGTTATTAAATGAAATTTCGTATAAATAATAACGTAGGATTAATTTGAAATTACTTAATAATCATACGCCATAATTAACCAGAGAGAAGGGCCGAGCTGATTTGCTATGGAGTCTTGATAGATGAAGAGTTTTGTTTTTTATTTTGTATTTATTTGGGTCTGCGAGGGTTGAATGATATTTTTTTTTGAATTACGGAATTGCCATTGTGCTCTTTAGTTGTTCTTAAATTTGTTTTTTGTTTAAATGTCTAAAATATTTTTATTTTTTATTTTTAAGTTATAGTATTTAGAACACTGAAACAATTGTTTCAGTATTTTATTTCCCTCACCGTCGTCGACCGCCGCCACCGCTGACCCCTACACCGAGAGAGAGAAACGGCAGAGAGAATAGAGAGAGACGATATATGGAGAGAGAGAAAGGGCAAAGGGAGAGAAAGAGAGAAATGGCAGAGAGCAGAGAGAGGGTCGGCGGCGACAGCGGTGTGGGGATCGGCGGTCGGCGGTGAGGGAAGCGGACAGCGGCGATGAGGGTTTGGGGAGGTGGTTTTGAGGTGTGGGGTGGTTTTTGGGTGTGTGGTGGTTTTGAGGGCAGTTTTGGGGTGTAGGATGGTTTTGAGGGCGATTTTAGAGTTGTGATGGTGGGGTTCGTTAAAAATTTTAACGATTGGGTGTTTTTGATATTAAAATTAAATTTAAAGAGAGATTAGTGTAATTTTTGAAACCACAGGGAATGTTCCTGTTTTTGTCAGAAATATCAGGAAAGGTAATTTATCCTAATTTTTTTGTTGAGGTAAATCTTATTTATTTATTTATTTTTTCGAGTTCTCACTATTGGATTGAACTAGTTTAAGCCTTGTAAAAACAAAGCAGACAGGAATGGCCACTTCCAACTTGATCTGCCAACATGAACGTTGCTTTGTTGTTGTGGCCCCATCATGATTTCCACAACAGGCAGGGGCCATGGAGTAAATGTTAAATAAAGTGGGCCACTGTTTGGTTGATTATTAAAATACATTTTCGAGTACGTTCACCGAGGCACATGTTGTTTGTATTTTTACTATTATATTAAAAGAGAAGTCACGTGTTCTTTGTTTAATTGAATAGCTATTTTTATTAGATAATTAGGTTCTATTTGGGATTAATTAAAAGATTAATTTATTCTAAAAAGCTTAATTTTTAAGCTGATTTGTTTGGAATACTAATTTTGCACGGCTTTTAAAGCAAATAAAAAAAAGTTAAATTTTTTTTTCCTCTTGTAACATCAATTTTTTTAAATTATCCCAAGCGCTCTTACTTTTTTTATTTTTATTTTTTTTTCAAAAAAATTAAATCGCTTAAAAGTTAAGTTTAAAAGCTATCACAAAAAAACTCTTAGTGTATTCGAATTATTAGGACCTAGAATATTATGTTTTGAATTAGTGTAATATTTTTTGTACAAAAAATTATTTAATTGAGTGTATAATAACTTAAGAATAAATAGTACGTTATTTCGTTTAATATGATTTTACTGAGATTAAACTTTTTTATGTATAAAAATACATTTTTAATTCCAGGACAAATTAACCCACACCTCGAGATTGGGATAATCCTCTCAACGGGGGTTAAATTAGTTTGTCTTTTTTTAACCCTCTCTAATTGCTTCCCAAATATTGCTATATTTGTAACTATTTTTAAATAGTCCCATCCCCATCTTATCTCAACACCAAACATGGCCAATGCTGCTTAATATTAAAGTTGTATGAACTATTCAAATAGTCTCATCCTCCTTATCCGAACACCAAAATAGCCAATGCTGCTTAATATATATTTGATTAAACCCTAAAGCAAAATGCAAAATAGCATCAAATACCTCAAGCATTGTGATCAGTGCAGAGAGGGTAATGATCTCTGTATGAAGGGTTTGCACTTTATTTTTGACTTCATTTGTAAACCTGTAGAGCAATTCACTGCAGTAATATACATTAAGAGATGTATAGATGATTAGAAATTAGAAATATCATCGAATGACAGTAAGAAAATGAATGCACAAGCACATGGTATGGTTATGAGCATTACAAAGCAAAATTAAGAGCATATGAAGAGGAGAAATTGCTAAATCTGAGCAGTAGTTTATAAAGGAGCAATATAAAAAGCAACAAAAACAACAGTTGTAACTTACGTATAATGTACAAACTGATCCATTCTATTAACAAGATACAAAAATTATATTTTTTTGCTGTAATATTGTTCAAACAGGAGAGACATCTATACATATATTACAACATAGATGATTAGAAAAAAGTGGTAATCAAAAGATGAGTTTAAGGATATTAGGAGGTGCTGGTGCAGGTAAACAAACATAAGAGTTGTACTATAGTTTTCGGGGTCAATTATTTTTTCTTTGCAGTAGTAATTTTAAGTGACTTCTGAAATTTAGAATATGAAGTGAGTTCCGATGCTACAGAGAGTTTTGTATGGTTTCTTTTTCTTTGTCAGTTGAGAAGAGTTCTTTCTTGACTTTTTTAACTATTGGTGAAGCTGAAGTAATTGTCTCAGAATCATATGGGTGGAGTACCAACATCAGTGTGGACGACATTAATAGTGAACTTGCATTGAGACCCATTGTTGGACTAATAATTATATGCACAAAGTTGAACAACAAACTGATTTGGCACCAAGAGTTCTTGTAGTTGTGTGTGCCAACCTATATGTAATTGTGTAAGTTAATTATGTAGTGGTGCTTGTTAAATTGAAAGCAAGTAATATTGAAATAGTGACAGTAAAATAGACTTCTACTATATATTGTTGGTATTAGAGTTTCAAATAAGAAAGAACATTTTGTCCCGCATTGAAAAAACTAAAAGGGATTGAGTAGCATATATTATTCCACACCTTCCTTGGATAGAAATATGTGTTGATCTAAGGGAGCCCATCGCACGCATGAAACTAGGCCAAAGACCAACCATTTCTAAAACCTAGCCCAAAAATCAAATAATCGGGTGCGCGTTGTGAGTTTCGCACGCAGAGGGTGTGGAAATTCCCGATTTCGAGCCCCTGCGTGTATGTGCCATTGGGCTTAGTTTTTGCTAAATATCAAATTAAAAGTTTTATTTATTTTATGAAAATTCCTTTCCTGAAATTTGGTTCCACAAATCAAGCCCTTTTAAACCGTTCTATAAATTACGTTTTTGATTTCCACTAATCAAACCAAGTAATCAATTCTAGAATTCTGAATTTAATTTTTGTCATTAAAATTTGACCATTTTAATTGCTTGATTAGTGCATAATTAATTCTGAATTCCATTTTTAACGTTATCTTCTTGCTCTACAAATTGAGAGATCTTTTGGCTCTTTAGACACACAAAAACATACATTCTCTCCTCAGTTCCTCTCTTGAATACGATATATCAAAAACTGTTCCTGCATCCATTGTATTGAGAGTGCACTCATACATTAGATATGTTGTGAATCTTGAAGAGTATCCCGTTGTTATCCTCCTACACCGAGTAACCAACTCCGAGGGGCGTGAAAATACTCTTAAGAAGAGTGTCGACAACCCGTCTACAACCATTGGTGAAATTGTTCTATTTATTTAATTACTTAATTTTCTGTTGTTTTACCTTAAGTTTTACAACAATCTTAAGAGTATATGGATACTGCTATGCTTGCTGCAACCAAGGCTATGCTTGACGTGACAAAGATTGAACCCTTTAATGGTTCATTCTTCAAATGCTGGCAACAAAAGATGAATCCAGTCTTGGATATCTTCAACGTTCAGTTTGTCTTTACTACGCCCTGTCTAACTACCGAATTAAAAAATTATGAAGAATTATTTACTAAGTGGGATAAAGTTGATAAGGTGTGCAAGAGTATCATTTTGAAATCTCTTTCAAATGAACTTTTTAATGTTTACTGTGGTGCAGGTCACGCAGATGAAATATGGAATGCACTTGTTAAGAAGTATGTAATTGAAGATGTTGGAATTAAAAAGTATGCTGTAGGAAACTTTCTAAATTTTCAGATGAAAGATGACAAGGACGTTTTGGTCCAAATTCATGAGTTTCACATCAATGCTTTTAAACTCAAGAATGAAGGGATAGAACTGCCCAAAACCATCATCGCCGCTGCTTTGATTGAAAGGTTTTCTGATAGTTGGAGAGACTATAAGAACAACATGAAGCATAAAAGGAAGGGCATGACCATCGAAGAAATCATTGTCCATGTTCGAATCGAAGTGAAAAATAGACTGTTGATGAAAGCTAACAAGGCCAAGAAGATTGCCGCAAAAGCAAATGTGGTAATCCAAAGGCCAAATGAAGGTGCTGGAAAGCCGAAAGACAAGCCAAGTGGCTCGCAGCACAAACCACATGGCAAGTAACACAAGCCCCAAGGTCATACTTTCAAAAAGAAAGGTAACTATTATGTTTGTGGAAAATTTGGACACCATGCACATTAGTGTCGATACAGAAAAGGAAACGACAATCTTGCTAAACCAAGTGTCAACTTGCCTAAAGCATATGTTATTACTGCGGTTGTTTTCGAAGTGAACATGGTGGCAGGAGAGAGAGACTGGTTGATAGGCTCTGGGGCTACTAGGCATATCTGTGGAATCAAAAGTGCATTAACCTCCTGTACTCCTATTGGAAGAGGGAAAGAACATGTCTTTATGGGGGACTCAAGGTCCTCACCTGTTATTGAAAAGGGAAAGGTTGTACTTTGTTAGTTCTAGGCAACCTAAGAGGGGGAGTGAATTGGGTCTTTAAAAAATAATGACAATTTAAAAACTTTTTCCCAAACCCTTAAAATATTGCAATAAGACAAGTTAAGAAAATATGAAAGCAATGCAAATATTAAAAGATGAGGGATAGAGAGATAGAACCAGACACCAGAGATTTATAGTGGTTCGGCTTTATCGTAACCTACGTCCACTCCTCAAAAACTCCCTTGAGTATTTTTACTAAACAGAATACTTCACGGACGTATTCCAAGCTTTTACAATCTTCAAGACCTCGCTTGAATGAGCTGAATGTTTACGGGTACATTCACAAGCCTAACAGTTTCAAGAAGATCCTATGAAAATAAGCCCATATTTTCTTCTAATCTCTCTTGAACTCTTATTTGATGAGTTTCACTCACTCACTCAAAGGATAAAGAGTGGCTCACCATTGAATACAATAAATGAAGAGTATTAATAAAGAACACTCACTCTCTTTACAGAAAAGATCTACAATAAATGATACGGTAAAAAGAGCAGAGAAACAAGAGCTGGAGATTTTTACAATAAATGACAGCTTGAGAGTAATGAGATTTGATTCAAACAATAGAACAGTAAATGTGAGTCTCCAGAACTCTTAAATGCTGAGAAGCTACTCCTTATATAAGTTCTTATGCATTCATGACCATTGGAGGTAGGTGAGAGCAATAAATATCAAAATTCAACCGTTGAGATCTGTCGCGATTTAAATTTTCGTCGCCGGTGTCGACACAAATACCTTTGGTGTCGACACAAAGTGTCTAGGGCTGGGTTCTTCAAGTAGTTGGGTCGACACTAATTTTCTGAGGGGTCGACACAATTTCTGCATTCTACCTTCCAACATTCTGGTGTCGATACATTTGATTATGGTGTCGACTCGTTTGAAACTTCAGCATTCGGAGAAACCACTTTGTGTCGACTCAACTTGCCCTTGGTGTCGATACTAAATTTTTGCAGGAAGCCTTGGATCTTTTGTGTCGACACATTTGGTCTTGGGGTCGACACCAACATTCTGCAGGAAGGCTCGGGACTTTTGGGATGACACATTTGGACTTGGGGTCGACACCAAAAATCTGCAGGAGGTCTCGGTTATTTTGTGTAGAAACAATTTTCATTTCTGTCGACCCAAACTTTTGAATACCAAAAGTGAGGATCACTTTTGTGTCGATAGAAAATTGATTTGTGTCGACTCAACTTGAGTCCTAAGAGCTTCGACTCTTTTGTGCTGACACAAAACTTGTTTGTGTCGACACTAACTCTTTGATACCTGAAGATCAATTTGTAAAATAGTTAGGGTGTCAAACCATTTGATCAAAGAGTGTTGATACACTTGATAAGTTTTAAGTATACTTTGCCTTAAAAGTATTTGACTTAATTTTTAATTAAGATCAACACGAAATATGTTAACACTTTCATAAACTGTCAATCTTGAGTATAAGTCATTTTTTTTTGGCTAATGTGTCAATTTTAATTGTTCAAAATGTGTTAACACTTTCATTTTGAAAATATAAAATATTATTATTTTAAAACTATTTATTCTTAGAAAATAAATTATAAAAATTATCAAAATCAAAATAAAAAGTCATTGGGCTAACAATCTCCCCTTTTTTGATGATTACAACCATATTACCATTTTATAGAAAATATTTAAAAATATTTTTTAATGAGGATTTTCCCCTTATCAATATGACTTCAACAAAAAGAGAAAAATAAAGGCTAGGCATATATCAGCGTGACAGCATACATGATTTGCAACAAATGATCATGAAGCATTCTGAATTTATTATAATTTGTGCAAAACAGTGAATATGTATTCATTCCCAAACCAATCAACATGCATAGGTATATGAGTACATCACAAATATGAATAAAAACATAATGATTCAATCACATATATGAATAAAAACTTAACCATTCATTCAAAAAAAATCATCCAAAAGTTTTAAACCATCATACAACATCATTCAATCAGATCAACAAAGTATGTTCAAAACTATTACAGCCTCACCATAAAAAAAAACTTAAGGAAAAGTTTGCTTCTCTTCTTCTTCTCTTTACACTCCCCTTCACATCCACATAGGATGGACCAAAAGTGTCAAAAGGTCCATGAAAAATTGGATTGGAAGGAGGAGAATCAAGATCGATGGGAATGGATGAAATATCTCGAGGTGGAGGGGGAGAAGTTCTAATGGTGGAGGGAGGAGCTCGTTTGGATGTGGTCCACACACCATCGACATTTGCGATTTGCATATGTTTCAGTGTGAAACTTCCATATAAGTCATGCTTTGAAAAGGCAACAGCATTCTCCTTAGATAAATCAATACCGAAATGTGTGAAAACTTTGGTTAAAGACATAGCATGAGGAAGGAAAGAATTTGATTTCCCATGAGATTGAAACATGCTTGAGATAAGAAAAAGCCGAGATCAAGGGGCTTCTTTTCCAAAATGCACCACATAACAAAGACGTGCATATAGGTGACATCCCCAAATTTTTCCATTTGAGGTAAGAAAATGTGGTTCACCATGTGATGAAGGATTCTAAGTTTGGGTTTAAGAGTGTTGGCTTCCAAGGGTTTTGAAGGATTAACTTCCTCAAACCTCAAAAATATGTTTTATAGCATCATGGAATGAAAATCCTTCAAGGTCAATGTTTTTTTGTTTACATGATATAAACAGATCTCCCTCAGGAATTTCGAGAATTTCATCTAAGGTGCGAGGGGTTAGGTGAATATCAACATCATTTACCCAAGTGGTAATGGTGGTGGAGGGAATCAGAGGAATGTGCATATGAGCATAAAAAAGTTTTACAAGAGAGAGATAATGTGGGTCACGGGTTTGGAGTAACCTTTCCCAGCCCAAATCGGAAAATCAAGTTTCGAAACTCATTTCAATAGAGTTAAAATACACAAAATCAACAGAACGGCCAGTGATTACCTTACGGTTGGCGAAGAACTGAAAATAGACGTTCTTGAACTTGATTTATTGAAACATCAGTGCTTGGGTCATGCCAACAGCTGTCGCCGAATCTGTCGTCGTCGTTAGAGCCGTCGTTTTCTTCTTCTTTGAAGCTCTAGGGTTTGACGACCCTTCGCTAATCCATTTTGCCCCTTTTCCCATGGTTTTAGGACGCATATTGATAGATTTGCAGGAAAGATTTGAGGAGATGATGGAGATAGAGAAGGGGAGTCGACACATTTTTTCCAAAAGAGAGAAACGGTGGGAGACGAGCGCTCTAGAAAAGAGAGGAAAACGAAATAACGGTTCGGGGACAGACGCCTCTTTATATAGGCGTTAAGATTTGTGTCAACACAAATTGCAATTGGTGTCGACACTTTTCTTCAATAGTGTGGGTATCAAAAACTAGAAATGGTGTCGACACATTTTTCATTTGGTGTCAACACATTTGGCCATTTGGGTCGACCCAGTATATCATGGTGTCGACACAAATTTATCGAGAGTCAGAAAAAACTACGGTGTCAACACTGAATAGAATGGGGTCGATTCTATTCACGCAGTGCCACTTCTATATAGTATTGTGTCAACACTTCACACATTTGTGTCGACACATTTTCACATTCAAAAAAGAACAACAGGCATTTTGAAATGCAATAAAAGGCATGATAAGTATGGCAAATAAATCATGAATTTGGAGCACATAACATACCAAGTTCTCTTCTTATATAGCATATTATTTCTTCATTTAAAAGTTTTGTGAAAATGTCAGCCAATTGAAAATCTGTGCATATAAATTCAAGTTCGATATTTCCTTTTTGCGCATGATCTCTTATGAAATGATGTCTAATCTCTATGTGCTTGGTTCTTGAGTGTTGTATAGGGTTCTTGGATATGTTAATAGCACTTGTGTTATCACATTTTATTAGGATATAATCTAAGTGAAAATCATAGTCCTCTAATTGTTGTTTCATCCAAAGAACTTGTGCACAACAACTTTCAACTACAATGTACTCAGCCTCGGCTGTAGACAAGGCCACTGAGTTTTGCTTCTAACTAAACCAAGAGATTAGTGAGTGTCCTAGGAATTGACAAGTATCACTTGTGCTTTTCTTATCTACTTTGTATATGGTAAAATTAGCATCTGAATAGCCAAATAATTCAAAGGCTATTCCTCTAGGATAAAATAATCTTAGATTTTGTGTTCCTAAGAGGTATCTAAGGATGCGCTTAACAGTGGTCACATGTGATTTCTTATGATTAGATTAAAATCTAGCACACATGCAACAACTAAACATAATATCTGGACGACTAGCCGTTAAATATAAGAGGGATCCGATCATACCGCTATAAAGTTTTTCATCCATTGCTGTGTCGTCTTCATTTTTATCAAGTTTTGTGGTATGACACATTGGAGTTTCCATTGATTTTGCCTTTATGATATCGAACCTCTTCAATATAACCCTTGTGTACTTAGCTTGATTGATGTATATTCCTTATTGAGTTTGTTTAATTTGAAGTCCAAGAAAATAATTGAGCTCACCCATCATGCTCATTTCGAATTCTCCCTGCATACACTTAGCAAAGTCCTTGCAAAGAGATTTGTTAGTTGCACTAAAAATTATATCATCTCCATAAATTTGTACAATTAGAATGTCACTTCCTTGAGACTTGCTAAGTCTTTTATACCAAGCTCTAGGTGCTTGCTTTAAACGATAAAGAGCCTTGGTAAGTTTGTAAATATGGTTTGAAAATTCTGGATTTTCAAAGTTAAGAGGTTATTTCACATAAACTTCATCCGAGATAAAACCATTTAAAAAGGCACTCTTGACATCCATTTGATAGAGTTTAAAATTTTTAAAGCATGCAAAAGCAAGCAGCATCCTAATGGCTTCAAGCCTAGCCACAGGAGCAAAAGTCTCATCAAAATCGATTCATTCTTCTTGATTGTAACATTGGGCTACCAATCAAGCTTTGTTCCTAAAAACTATTCTATTTTCATTCATTTTATTTTTAAAAATCCATTTTGTACCGATAATGGAGTGTTCTTTTGGTCTTAGAACTAAAGTTCAAATTTTATTTCTTTCAAATTAGTTTAGTTGTTCTTGCATATCAAAGATCTAAAATTCATCATTTTCGGCTTTCTCAAAATATTTTGGTTCAGTCTGAGAAAGGAATACTAAATTACCACAAACATTATGTAGAGAAGAGCGAGTTTTGATACCTTGAGATGGATCACTAATGATTAGATCTTTTGGGTAACCATGAGCATACCTCCACTCTTTAGGTAAATCTAAATTTTTTGGATTTTCAGATTCTGTTATCTGTTGGATAGTGATTTGTTGTGGATTTGAAGCTTTCTCTTGATTTGGCTCTTTTTTTTCTTTGATAAGAATATCTTCCATACCTTTTTCTATGTCTACAAGGTTATATTCACAGAAATTCTTTGAATAACCAAAGTTAGCTTTATCAAAAATAACATGTATAGATTTTTCAACAACTAGAGTCCTTTTGTTGAAAACTCTATACGCTTTGTTAGATATAGAATATTCTAGAAAAATATCTTTATCAGATTTTGCATCGAATTTGCCCAAAAGTTCTTTATTGTTATTTAAAACAAAATATTTGCACCCAAAGGCCCGAAAATAACTGATGTTAGGTTTTCTTCCATTCCATAGCTCGTATAGAGTTTTCTTGAGAGAAACTCTTATCATAGCTCTGTTTATGATAAAACAAGCAGTATTAACAGTCTCGGCCCAAAAATATCTTGATAGATTATTTTCACAGAGTATGGTCCTAGCCGTTTCTTCTAATGTCATATTCTTCCTTTTAACAACTCTATTTTGTTGAGGGGTTCTAGGAATAGAGAAATTATGGTTAATACCATTTTCTTCACAAAATTTTTCAAAATCTTTGTTTTCAAATTCTCTACCGTGATCACTTCAGATGCTTGTGATTTGAAATTTTTTTTTACTTTGAACTCTCCGAGACAGTTTTGTAAAAGAGGCAAATGTTTAATCCTTATGAGCTAAGAATAGCAACCAAGTGTATCTAGTGAAGTCATCAACAATAACAAATGCATATCTCTTGTCTCTAAGGCTTAAAGTCCTTGTTGGACCAAACAAGTCCATATGCAATAGTTGTAATGGTCTAGAAGTTTAAATATCATTTTTAGAATGAAAAAAACTTTTAATTTATCTGCCTTGTTGGCAGGCATCACACACTTTGTCTTTTTTAAATTTGATTTGGGGTAACCCAATCACGAATTTCTTTTTTAAAAGTTTAGAAATCAAGTTCATGTGTGCATGTCCAAGCCTTCTATGCCATAACCAATTATTATCACTCAAGGCGGCTAAGCACTTGGTGTCATTCTTAGAAAGATCATTTAGAGTAAATGTATAAACATTTTCA
>JAOTRH010107514.1:0-15533 GCA_034768845.1 Heliamphora exappendiculata | reverse complement strand
CCAATCCAATTGTAATTGAATCTTTTATTGAAATCTGGATTTCCATGGCCAATGAAATTCACAGATTCCAACAATTAGGTGACTTGAAAATTAAAAGAGTTTTTTTTTAATTTCCAAATCACCATTAAAATTAAATATTTGGCGCTCATAAAATTTAAATTTAATATTTCAGTAGTTGCGCCCTCGCATGAAAAATAATTTTAAAATGGACAAGGCTTGATTTTTTAGTGGCTAGCATAATATTCATTTTATACCACTTAAGGCCATTTTTTATTGATGTTGTAGGAGAGGTATATAGTTTAGCCATTTGAATTGTCATTAGTGGAACATATTTTTTTAATAATTGTGGTTGCATCCAGTTTTAAAGCCGGATTGGTTATGTACCGTATCCTTAATGGGATCAAGCCTTTTGTAGTTCAATTATTTAAATTAATCGTGCAATTTTAGGCTCATACAATTAGGAGCATAATATTTTTATCATCTATCGTGCAGTTTAGGCTCGTACGATAAAGCGCGTAATATTTTTATTTATCTTGTAGTTTATGCTAGCGCAATAAGGAGCATAATATTTATTTTTATTATGTAGTTTACGCTTGTGTAATGAAGAGCGTAACTTCCTTTTGCATTTGCCCCATAGTTTAAGCTCATGCAACGAAAAGCATAATCTTTTAGTTATCCTGTAGTTTAGGATTATGCAACGAGGAGCGTAATCTTTTATTTATCTTGCAGTTTAGGTTTGTACGATGAAGAGTATAATTTATTTATTTATCCTGCAGTTTAAACTCATGTGACGAAAAGCATAAATTTTTTTTTCTTTTATCCTACAGTTTAAGCTCATGCGACGAGCAATATGACATTTTTAATTTTCATTGTGAAAGAATCATCATAAAGTTGTGACAACTTACTTAGAAGAAGATGACTCTTCTATTACGAGTTTACCGTCATTGATAATTTTTTGAATGATGTTTTTAAGAACATAACTTTCTTTGAGTGGATGAGAAATAATCATAGGATACAAACAATACATTGGATCATCAGTCTCACTAACCTCTGAGGGTCATTTTACTTCAGGCAACGTTATAACTTTCTCATTTATAAGTTTCTTAAAGATGGTTTCCACATCATTCTCATGAAAGCTGTATTTCACATTCTTTATTTCTTTAAAAAAAAATCTCTTTGCTACCTCTTTGTTTTTTTCAGTACGATTATCATTTTTATTTATATTGACAAATGTAGCCATAGATTCTACTTTATAAGAAGCTCCTGACTTTTTGCTTGTACTCTTTTGTCAAGTAATTTGCCTTTTAACATTGTTTGCTTTTGATGTAAAAGTGTCAAATGTTTGAGGAACTGCAGTACCTACAAAGGTAGCTATTTTTGGCTGCAAGTTATTAGAGTGCATCTGGACAGCAGACTGCTTTGTTAGCTTTTCTAAACATTATAAGTTCAGACTTCTCCATCTTGCAATGCAATGAACTCGTTTATATTTTTTCTTAGCTTTTGTCTAGCATTTGCCAAGTCTATAATGGACACTTTTTTCTTTAAATTCATAAATTCAGTGAAGAATTCCCTTTGCGTATCATCCCAAGTTAGGGTAGATTTTGGTTGTAGTTGTGTATACCAACTGAATTATGCTCCTTTAAGCAATTGCACAAATTGCCTGATCAACAAAGCAGTCAATTGAGCTGACTCTCCACAAGCAAAGTAAAAGTGAGCTAAATGTTCCTACAGTAACACATTTATTCATCAAAATTTTTAAAGTTTAGTTTTTGATAACCAAGTGGGAATGGAATGGTATCGTAATGAGCAGGATATGACTTTTGATATCCAATAACTTGACGGGTCATGGATGCTTAATTGGAATTCTTTAATTCCTTTGGCGAACAATGTTTTGAGATCAACAACTTGTGTCGTTGATGCTGGTGTATGAATTTGCTAAACTATTTGTGCCTATTCAATTGTTGGCGATCTTGCTTGTTTGTAGGTATGACAATTTTACCTGTACCCGCCTCGCTCCGTTTCTCCTGTCCCGTTTTGTGCGGGTTTTCTCCGCACCCATTAGGTAACGGGTAGGGACGGTACTTACAATCTTCGTCCTATTTTTTTCGTCTCGCCCTCGATTAAATAAATTAAATATATTTAATATAAATAAATATATATATATATAAATTTTATTTTTTTAACAATATAATAGAACTAAAATACAAAATATTATACTTATTTTAAATTTTTTACTTATATTTCTTATATATATTTATTTTTAATTCTAGTCATCGATCAATATTATTATTTTAATACATTATTATGTCATTATTGTTAGTATTAATCTATTTTAAAATAAAAAATATATTTTTTGTTATGCCCCGCCGCCCCCGCCACTTTCCCAATTATTTTTCTCCGCTCCTGCCCTGCTAATAAATGGGGTGAGGGTGGGGAACACCTCCGCACCAAACCCATCTCGTTGCCATCTATACTTATTGGCTACATGAGCAACTAAAGCAGCTATTTCAGCCAATTTTTGTTGCATTTCTTACAATGCTCCTCAATTGTAGAGGTGCTAGTGGCAAGGACAGACATTATCTGGGAAATGGATGAAGTGCCCTATTTAAGTTGTAATTCCTTCTTGGATAAGAATGCCCATTTCTTTTTCTCAAGCTTTGAGGTCGCGCCTTTAACTTCTCGGCATTATAAGCCGATAGAGGATACATTGCAGCTTTGAGAGTGCTTGGAATCTGAAAGATCTTTGACTCATTCTTAGATTCCTTCTTTGTTTGTGACTTATCACTTTTCATGCCGCTTTTGCTAAGAGTAGAAGTAATAGTCTTCGTAGAGACTTCTATTTTTTTTTGGCGATGCGAAGACATGACCAACTTTCATGTGCTTTAAAGCAACACGAATGACCTGCTTTGGGTTTCTGGCAACTGTCACTTTTGGAGTGGTCTTAGATACACTCTCCTCTTCCTTCACAGATATTTCCATCACTGAGACTGCTGATAGCAACTCAATTGGGATTTACCTGATCAGAATTTAATTTTGCTGAAGTTGAGGAATAGTCTTTGCAGCTTGCTTGGCAATCTTTCCATTGTTTTTCTCTTTGATAAGAGTTATGTTGAGTTTGTTGTGCACGGTCTTGCTTTTCTTTGAGACGATCTTGCCCCATTTGACTGGAGTTATCTTTTTGAACTCGTATTAGATGGTCTTTGTGACGACCAAGATCAGAGCGAAGTTGGAGGCAACTTGCTCTATGGGGAGTGTTGTGCGATCAAGTGTTACCGCTGCGTAATAACTGTGCTTTTTTGTTCCTCCATATGCCGTGGGTTAGAGGTTGTGATAATAAATCTGAATTGATGGTGCCTTTGATTTCTGCAAATAGACAATATAGAAATATTAATTTTAGATTGGAGATAGAAATAGAGAATGGGTCCACTAGGCGTGCCAAAATTATGTTAAGTAAAAATTTAAATAATTTTATTTACGTTAAACGAGTTTTTATTATGTAGGTCGGAGTCATTCAAAATTGAATAAATCTCTTAATTACTTTCCTAATTTGAAGAGAGCACTATTTGATTACAAGTATTTATTTATTATAATTTCGACTCATTTAAAATTGAATAAATCTCTTAATTACTTCTCTAATTTGAAGAGAGCACTATTTGATTACAAGTATTTATTTATTATAATTTTCTATTTTGATCAAGGCAGAAGGGAGATTTAGATTTGTTTATTTTTGGGGTTGCACCTAGGTAATGACCTAGGTTGCCCATATACTCATGATTTGGGATCAAGCCAAATGTAATTCAAATGGTTAAGATAAATTTATTTTAATTTTAGTTTTTGAGATTTGGTGAATATAAAACTCATTTGACTTCATTTAATTTATAATGGTTAGATGGTCCATTATTTTAGACATTAAGTTTTATTTAGAATTTAATTTTGGTGAATATTTGGGTTCACAAATTTTATGACTACACCTATTTGAATGCGTTGCCTACGTATCAAAGTCGAGATTAGCTCTGGATTGAAATCAAGTCAAACATAGTTCAAAAGCATAAATTTATTTATTTATTTTGTTGAACTTTAGAGATTCATTTAATAATTTAAGAATTTACAAATTATGACATCACAGTAAAGAAAGCACGTCGAGCAAAGTTAGCACCAACTCCCTTACCATTTATATGTCAATTTTAAATTCTATTTTGGTTTTAGTTTGTGACTGTACCCATTTGAATGAGTTGTCTACGTGTTTAAGTTGAGATTAGCTCTTCACTGGAATTAAATCAACATAGTTTCAAAAGTACGAATTTGTTTATTTATTATTTTTAATGTTGAATTTATTGAGTATAGAACTCATTTAATTTTATTTGTACATCAATTTCAGTGGATGACAAAGCGTTGTGACTGCACTTGAGTGGGATCAGAATGCACCGTGATCGCACTAATTTTGATGGATTGACATTTGAAATTTAAATAAATAAAAATTTAAAATTTTACTAAATTATGATTATCTATACTATTTAATAAAGCAAACACCTAGTTCATGAAGCCCTGTCACAATTTTTGAAGTTCCAAATACATCCACAACTCTACTCCAAATCTATTAACAGCTTAAGGGGCATAATTGCAAAATCATGCCAAGTCACTCAAACATACATTCCCACTATTATATCTAACTGCCAGTAACCGTCCCTTATCAATAATTTTAAACTCAAAATTTTAAACTCAAAAGCATCTCTCCCTTTTTTTTAAATTAGCGGCGGGAGCACATGCGATGCGTGTGTAATTTAATTTATACAAAAAAAATTAAAAAATTATCGTGATAGATACAATAAAATTTACTCTACTATCCATTTATTAAAAAAAAAAAAGAAAAAAAAAGAGTAGTTACATAACTATTTTTTTTAAAATTTAAAATTTAAAATTTAGAAGATTAATAAAAAAAATTTGGAGATAAAAAAATCTAATTGGCTTCAAAATATTCGTTTTATAATAGTAAGTATAGAATATAGAATAGATATAGATATAGAAGATATAGATATAAAATTAAAAATTATTTTATTTTATTTACTTTGGGTATCAGTAAACTTTAATCACACCGTAAATAAAAAATATATATTTATCAAATAACAAATATAGAGAGATGGAGGGTGGTGCTGGAAAACTAAAAAATTATACGTTTTTCTTTCCAACATAATATTTAAGAAAGAGAAATGAAGATATAGAGAAAAAAGAAGTCCTATTTGGTATCATTTTTGCTGGAAAGAGGAAAGTAGAAAAATAGATGTAGAGAGAGAATGAGGGAGGAGAGAGAAAAGAAAGACCCAAGTATTCTACCTTTGTTTCCTTTCTCCTCCGGAATGGCTTAACTCCTCTGCTTATCTTTTTATTTTATTTTTTTAGCTTCTTTGCTAACTGATTCTTGCTAAAAATGCCTCTCTGTTATTCGTTTCTCTTCTTTTTGTTGTTGAAATTGATGCTCCTTTATCTGCTCGAATGTCCCCTCCTTTGTTCTCTTTTACTGAAATGGCTCTGCTCTTTTTTTTTTTTTTTTTTTTTTTTTTCTGTCATTGCACCCTCCTCCTCCACCTCCTCGCCGAAAAATTCCTTCGGCAGCCCCTTCAACGCCGGCGGCATGTTCGTGACCACCCAATGTGTCCGCGGCATGCTTGGGCCATTCGGCTCCAATGCGTCAATGCCCTGCACCACCAGGGCTAGAGTCCTCGTTCCCTCCGACATGTTGTACCACTCAAACGGCGGCAATATGTTCTTCTTTGCCCCTTGACCGTCGTCGGTGTACTTTCTCGGCAGCCGCCCTTCGTGGTCTATCCCCGGCGACACCAACCGAAACTCATCTCTTGCATTCGCCATGGATTGGCTGAAACGAATTAATTAAACCTCTTGATCGATCGCTGAATTGAATTCACAATGTTCAATTCTTGATCTCTTTACGTATTTATTAGATTACCAGCAAATGAGAGAGAGAGAGAGAGAGAGAGAGAGAGAGAGAGAGAGAGAGAGAGAGAGAGAGAGAGAGAGAGAGCAACTGTTCAAAGGCAGTTGGGTAACTGCACACACGAAGTGTAGGAATTTATTTTTCCTTATGACTGTTTTGTCTTTGATGGTTAATTTTGAAAGTCTTATAGATCTCAACCAACTTAAGGGCAAATTTGATAGATGAAAATTCGGCTAGCTTCATGAATGTTTGCTTTTAAGAATAGTACAGATAACAGTACCTTAATTCTTTCCTTTTCTTTTTTTTTTTTTTATTTATAAATTTTCATATTTGTGCAAAGAACAGTACCTCTCTCTCTCATCATTTTTCTACAGGTCTACTATCTCTCATCCTTTAATGTCATTCTCTAATTTTCTCTCATACTTTTCTTTCTTTTCTTTTTCTCTCTCACCATTTTTCTCATTTACAGGTTACAGGTTACAGGTTACAGGTCTACTATCTCTCTCTCATCTTTTTCATCCATATGTACAAGTCTATTTCATCTCTCTCTCATTGAAACTTTTTTTTCTTTCGTCTAGCTTATTCTCATTTAAGTTCTTTTTATATTTTTTTAAAATAAGAATGAAATTAACAATTAACAGTACTAAACATAAAAAAGAAAAAATAGATTTTTCCAAAAATGTACATAATTCTTTTTTTGTTTTTTTTTTTTAAATAACAAATTTGAAAAAAATAACAGAATTTGAAAAATGTACAGAAAAAAATACACAACTATCTACCCAGTGTGTTTGAGATCAATGGATCCTACTCTAAAGAGAAAGTAATAGTGTAAACTCATCTATTCCTCTCTCTTAGTTCTATATATACCTCTCATCTCTTTCATCTTTATCTTCCTCTCTCTCTTTTGTATAACTCTCATCTATCTCTCTCTCTCTCTCTCTCTCATCCCTTTTCGCCTTTAATCACACAGATTTTAATTTTTAATTTTTAATTTCCTTTCTCTCAAATTCTTTTCTTATTTGTACTCTCATTGTTTTTTTCTTTAAATGGGTTTCACATTTTTCATTTTGGTAGGAGTCGTAAAGGGGTGACATGAAAAATGGCTGGACATATTTTTAGGTATATTTTTATATTTTTAAAATAAATAGTATACATTTATAATTTTTATACAATTTTTATATTTTTATTGTTTTAAGTTCTTAATTTTTTTTCCAAGGTCTCCAACTCTACATAATGATAGTACTTTTTCAATGTGCTCGCAAACACACACATATATATATATATATATATATGTTGATTAGAGGTTTATTTCTCTAAATAAAACAGTTTTAAAAAAAAAAATTACTTCTTATTCTACTTAAGAAACTTAAAGAAAAAATTGTTCAGTTTTCATAATTAAAAAATTCACTTTTCATACATATTTTTAAGATAGATTCAGTTTTCTTAGATAAAAAACATTGACTTTCATAAATAATAACAATAGTTATTTTTTGTGTTTTAAAATAACTATGAGAAATTATTAATAGTGGTATTTCTTTTATCAGAAATTATTGTATGTATATTATTAGTATAAATGATATTTGTATATTACAATGAATTTAAAATATCAAATATATATATATCATTTTTTATACTTTAAAAGAATTCGAGTTGCATACGCATCGCGTGTGCCTCGAATACTAGTATTTATTTAAATTAATTGACTATATATCTGAAATGAACGCAAAGTCGTTAGAATTAAGTTAACTAATTCAAATGACTTTTTAATTTATTTAAATAAAAATAAAAATTTTATTTTATTTGTGATTATATTTATTTAAATATGTTGACTATGTATCTTAACTAGGCATCATAACTGGATTAGAATTAAATCAATTAATTTAAGTAAATTTATATTTTTTATTAATTTAAGTAAAAATTCTAATTTTACTTGATTTGTGATTAAATTCATAAAATATGTTGACTACCTATTGGAACCGGACGCAATGCCGAGTTAAAATTAAGTCAACAAATTTATATTTTTAATTTATTTAAGTGTAAATTTTAATTTCACTTAATTTGTGATTAAATTTATTTAAATAGATTGACTGCATATTTGAACCGGGTACAAGGCTGGGTTAAAATTAGGTCAACTAATTTAAGTGAATTTATATTTTTAATTCATTTAAGTAAAGATTTGAGTTTCACTTTATTTGTGACTGAATTCATTTAAATAGGTTGATTACATATTTAAACCAGGCACAAGTTTGCATTGAAATTAAGTCAACTAATTTAAGTAAATTTATATTTTTAATTTATTTAAGTAAAAATTTGAGTTTCACGTTAAAAAAATTGTTTTGCCTTTTGAAATCAAAAAACCATTTTAAGTTCGATTTGCGCATATAGATTAAATTAAGAACAATCACAGATTAAACCACAACAACACACACGAGACATGTGATTTTTTACGTAAAAAACCTCAAGAGAATAAAAATTACGGGAGTTATCTAAGTCCGAAAAACAAGCACTATGATAATAGTATTGGTTACAAGAAAATCTTACAATACCCAGTTGAATCCTCAACCTATTATTACCAGTCTTTTTGCCGAATCCTCGTGCACTAAATTCGTGCTCATCTACCGCTGGAATCCTCCTTCGGTCTACTTCACTTGAAAATCATCTCAAGTCTCGAACGATTCAATGTCAAGGTTTCTGAACAGTGAACTTAAAGCTTCTAAGATTGCATATATCTGTTTAGACAAGTATTTCTTAGTCTCTAATCTCTGAGTAAGCCAAGACCAAAATGTGTATATCGCCTCTGTCAAAAGCTGCTACACCTAAACTGTACAGGGCCAATTGAAACATAACCCTAACTTGTTAGAGGCAATACTGTCAAGATTATTATTTTTGCAAATGGTTTTCGATAAAAAATTAACTGGACAAGCAAACGCTGAAACGGGCTCCAGATAAAACTTTTGACGACGAACGACCAAAATAAAATCCGTGCAACCAAAGTTAATTTAGAAGAATACAATTTTTCGATCGATTCTTTAACTACGATTTGATTCCGAATTGAAGCTCATGTCAGATCTGCTATTGAATTCCCTTACGCGATCCTTGAAAGTAGTGTGAGTTACGAACTATCGAGAACTTGTACCTGCAGAACCTAGATACTTTTCGTCTTGAAAGACAAAATATGATATCTATGATATATAACTAGTTCAGCCTACTCGCATATATATAGGGATACAGTAGGGACTTAGAGAGTAATTATGAGTAAGACTTCCAGTGGAACACAGATACCTATCAGCGATTTTTGTAATTATGGAAAGACACAGCGATTTTTACAATTTTTATAAAATACTAAATTACAGTTCACACCGCTAAAGAACTATAATTGCACTCTGACCCATAATCTCAAGACCTTCTTGAATTGAGCTCCTGTTATTAAATGCTTACCATTTCTCCCCACGTTAAAATTCTCGATACTCGACGATTAAATTTAATTACTGACAATTTAATTTAATCGGCATCTTGATATTCCTTAAGCCATTTTGCTTAACTTATTTGACTGCCGGATAATCAAATCTACCTGCAAGGTTTGGCCCGGTTAAAACTTATAATCTTCCTTAAATGGGTATTATCAATCTCGATTTTTGGGACGTGAATTCTGTCAATAATTAATATTTGCTATATAAATAATACCGCTATTCAACTCACCGAAAATAGAAACCCATATAAGATCGCACCATCTAATGAATCAAAACAACGAATATTACATATATGCAAATCAATAATTATTTTAGAATTAAGAGGATAAGCACTATTTATAATAATCTTGATATATGAATTAATTTATGTAGTCAGTATAAAATTAATTATCCAAAATGTCCCGTTCAATACACACAAAGTGTACTAGCATAGAGAGTTGGAATAATAGACGACGCTATTATCTGTTCTCCGTAATCAAGATAGGCCTATTAAAACTTGTGCTACAGTCGTACCGATGGTATGTCAATTTTTATCTAAATTGTGAACATAAAACTTTGCTTCTGCAAGAACCTAAAATCATATCTTCTGTGTGCAAGCCGTACTCTACACACCAGATTAAATATTACACAGAATATCGAACATCCATGCATAATATTAAAAAATGATATACATACATTACTCATAAAGATTTTTATAAAATAAAAAATTAATTTTATTAAAATAAAATTAAATACTAAAAATATAATTTTCAGTATACCAACCATAACATAACTAATATTTAATGTCAATTCGCGCACGAGACCGATTAATCGATGAAAAAATTGATCAATTGGTAAAAAATGACTCTCGATTTCTTCACTGCTCAATTGTGCAGACTGACTGTTTTTCATGTAAATACCAGTAAACATCATTTCAAGGCCAAATGACATTCAAATCACATATAATCAATGTACCAACTTGTTTCAAAACACATGTAATCAATATACCAATATGTTACGGATCCACGTTGTCACAAATTTGCCAAATAGGATGAATTGATGTTTGAACCAAAATCCTAACAATTTCCCCTTTGGCAATTCTGTGACAAACCTCAAGTTCTAACCTATTGAGACTCCCATATCAACATCAATTATCATCAACAAACGTGAATCGCAATGCCCATCCTCAATATTTATTACAATCAAGAAAAGGACTAAAATACGAATTTACAACCCAAAATGTAAAACATTTAACATATCTAGCAGTTGCAAAGCATCCCAAAATTCTAAACATCATAAATCCAAAATGCATCCATTCAAAACTCATTCTCCATCCATATAAAATATCAACTATCCTATCCATCAAAATTCATATATCCATCCATCAAAATATCAACAATCCTAGCTAGAAAAATATCAACTATCCTATCCAAGTCATCAAAAAACATCCACAGCTCTCCCTCTTTGGCACTAAATTGCCAAAGAACCAACTAGACAGTTATCCATCCAAAAAAAAATAATAATAATCTAGCCAAAGCATGTAAAGACAAGTCAACAGCGTATATACCATCCAAAAGAAATACAAAAAGCAGGTAAAAAGATCATAAAGCAGGGCGAAGACGGCTCTGCGTTAATGCCAGATCAAGTCACGAACATCGGCACGAAGAAGGCTCATCTCCTCCTCTAGAAGCTCTAGGCGTTCAGGAACATCCTCTCCCTCAGGGAGATTCGTATCTGGGTCAAGTTTGAACTCATCCTCTGCCTTATCAGCAAGGCCCGTGCTGGAGGTACCTACATCAGATTTGGCTTTGGTAATATGAGAGGCGCTTTACTTGACGGTTGTTTTGGTGATGGGCTTGGAATGATACTTAATCTCATCCAGAAACGAGCTAGAGATGGAATAATATTCGGGGATGTGAAGAGAATGGAGGTACTTAGTAATACGGAAAGAAAAAGGTAATCCAAATTTGGATTTCCCCTCAACAACCCGAGTGATAGCTTGGAAGAGCAACAAACTAACATCTACCCATTTCTGATTGGCAATAGCCCATAGGAGGTAGCCATGCTACTATGAGATCTCGGAGGAATGACCATGGGGTCGATGTTAGCACAAACAATAAGATTGAGAAGACGGTAGATTGGAGTAAACTCGCGTTGAGGAATCAGAACGCCAGCCGCCCATGACTAAGGGTGCCCACAAATCTCAGTGGTAATAGGGCCATAGTCGAACTCACGGAAAGGAATGTAGATTGAACGAGGGAAATTAGGCTCCAAGGGACGGGTCTCTAAACCTAACCACAAGGTGATGAGATCGGGGGTGAGAGTGAATTGCACTCCGCGCACAAAACCAATGTAAGTGTCAAGATCATGGACTTTCTCGGTAAATTAGTTGTAAAACTCTGTAACAAGGGTTAGCTTCCCTGATGTCGAGGCGTCAAAGGTCAAAGAGGCATTCCACTTCAGAGCTATGAAAGAAGCAATGACAGGATTTTGAGAAAAATCACAGAGAACTACATTGCGTTCCATCTTGATGGGTCGGGTAGCTAAGGAATCTTTAAACTGTTGGAAAAAGGCTTTATCTTTAAACCGATGCTTGAGTTCATGCACATTCCCAGAGCCAGTGAATTTGATTTTAGACTTGGGAGCCATGACTGAGATTCTGAAACCTATAAGAACCAAACTCACACCCGAGAAGCAAGAACAAACCTTAAAGACACGAAACCACCCCACACACATGAGGAAACAAGGTGGGGACACGAATATGGACAGGATTAAGACAAAAGCCAACGAAACCAAGAGAGTAAACCAATTGTACATCATACCCACCATTTTCAAAAAGAAAAAAACAAAAAACAAAACACAATAAGGGGCAAACAAAATATATGAGAAAGGAATAGACATATAGTATAAATATATATGTATCCGTGTATGTATTCGTATAGGTATTTGTGTGTATAGGGCAAGAACCAACGGTTGCACCACATACACATATATAGATATGAATATATATACGAAGGTATATATATATACTGAAACAAAAACACATATATACATAAACAAAACCTAGAAAACACAAACCCTGGAAAACATAAAACAAGAGGAACGGAGATGAGAGGGAAAGAGAGAAACTTACTCGGGCAAGAGTTAAAGAGACACTCCACAATTGCAAGCAAGACTGAGAAAGACAAGATCCCACACACAATTGAGGCTTCAGAGAGGAAGGAGAGATGCCACTGTTGTTTAAGTGAGGGAAAGAGAAAAAACACATGAAATAGAACAAACCTTAGCGCGAATTATAAAACTCAAAATTGCACAGATCGATCGATCGGTCCGATCGATCAGTTTTTACCAGGGCTCGGTTGAAAGAGTAGAGAATAGAGAAACAGCGAGCTGCAAAAGATCACTTGATAGACTGATCGATCAGTCTGTCGAGTGGTGAGCCAACTGCTCAACAGAGGTGTGAAACCGAGAGGTGAGGATGACCACTCAATAGACCGATCGATCGGTGAGGAATTTCGTTCTCGAAATTCAACATAAGGTCAAAAGGAAACAAACCGTCGATCGTAATCGACAAGGCACATGAGATGGTTAGCCGAACCATTCATAGTATAGAGTCAAATAAGGTCAGGCATCCTAAACAACGGCCAACTATCTCAAAGACACGAGATCTATAACTCACCCCAACCTCACATCCTCACCAACTGCTATCTCAACATAGCGCACCACCCATGGAGTTCATCACCAACTCCCCAAACAACGAAATGTAGAAACACAAAGCTTCGTATTGAGAAGAACATTAGCCCAAAACTTGCATACTCAAAAATTATCTTTGCTTGCTGGAGTCATAGCCGCATCATCAGGCACAATCGGTGCCCTGGAAGAACTAGGAGCTGTGAGTGCATATGCTCGACCCTACGTCATCTTGGTCTATCAGCCATAGCCCGACATTGTCAGTTGCCGTACCGACTGAACAGAAGTGCCCCCATCTGCAACCTAAGAAGTCTGAACTGTGGGGGGCTACTGTCGATCCTGAACAAATGAACCCTCTGGTGTGCCTACCGTGCTCGGCGCAAGTCTTGCGAATATGTCCAGCCTGGCCACATCCAAAACAAATCGGTAACCCCCTCCCCTGTGACTGAACTGGTACGGGACCCTAGCACTGCTTCAACTGTGGATCTCAGTACTACCTCGGTTGTGGGCAATCTGGCACACGATGCCCTGATTGTCCACACTGATAACATATAACCTTCATTTGCTCTGGCCTCCCAGACGAAGCCACCGATGGTGCTGATGCAGAAAATTACTTCGGTAATCCGGATGGATGAAAACTAACGCCAGAGGACTTCTGCCTCTTGCTGGAATGCCCACCTTTCTGTGCCTCTATCCCACCCTGCGGTGTCTTGGCCTCCCTGAAAATTCGAATATCAGTCAAAGTGTTCTTAATCCTCGTTGCTGCCTCCACCAGCTTTGTAAAAACATGCAGCCCCATCCCTGCAACGCACTCCCTAATCGTCGGTCTCAAGCTTCGCTCAAACCTCCATAACCACAACTCAGTTATACTCACCAACTCTAGCGCAAACTGGGATAGGCTAGTATACTTAGCCTCGTACTGCATAATACACATCGCTCCCTGGGTGAGAGCATAGAACTCCTCCTTGTACAAGTCTCTGGATGAAGCTGGAAAGTATTTCTTTAGAAAAACCCCTGTGAAAGTTGCCCACGTGCCCTCCACAGTATTTCGGGCATATTTTCACTACTCATGAGCATCCCCTCTCAACTGGAAGGTAGCAAAAGGAATCCGCAAATCATCCTCCACTACCTGCAGTGTATCAAGGATTCGAGTCACTAGCTCCAACCACTCTATCTCCACTATAGGATCAGGATCTCCAGCAAAGGTAGGAGGATTCATACGTCTGAACTCCCGCATCACCACCGTTGCCCTCAACTCGGGCTCTCTCTCTCTCTCTCCCCCAAGCGGTCTCAACCAATTGCTTAATAGAACCTACCAGCACATTCAGCAACTCAGTCACGCTGATAGGTCCCTGGGGAGCATTTACATCCCCAACATCAGGGATAAGCACATCCCCTTGGCCAAAACCACGGCTACGGCCATGACCTCAACCACGGTCTCGCCCTCTCTGCGCAAACATCACGTCTACATGAAAGAAACACAAAACATAAAATGAAACACATTGCAGGAACATAAGCACTAACCACAAAAGCATGCTAATCACATAGTCACATAGGTTCATGCTAAAAATACTTTACATACCGAGGAGAACCGACAAGAATGACGCGTCAATTTGGATAACCTACTTAGATTCCCTGCTAGAAATCACGTTAACTAAACGCGTTTATAACTTAGCTCTCAAGTTTGTTAATCCAAATACCAAAAGACAAGACTAATCAATCCTAAGGTTAAACCCCTATACTCATATATACACAACATTTACACATTCAACACACTATCATGCTTGTTCTATCAAAACATCTAAACACATACACTCAAGCACATGCAATCAACCTCACACGGTGATGCACCCTCTTTCCATGGCTCTTAGGTAATCGAACCCAGAGCTCTGATACCATTCTGTCATGCCCAAAACTCTGGGTCACATAAAACACCAAAAAAATAACCATATAAAACACCAAACCCAATGTTTACTCACAAATTAAAGCATACATGCTTTAATATATCCGCCAAAAAACATACAATACACGGTTCTAATACCAAAAAATATGTTATAACCATACATGATTAAAAAGAGCAAAAAAAGAAAACTACAGATCTTTTGCCCTAATCGACTCCTCTTGATCAACCTACGTGACCGACACCTAAAAATATTTCAAATTCCACACTGTGAGTCAAAGCTCAGCAGATACATGACAAGCATGAAATAAAAGCTAAACATGCTAGAAAAATAATGTGCGATTTTCATTGGATACGAGCCTTAAAAATGGTTTTGAAAACGATTTTATATCTGAACTCATACAAGTCTCAGGAGAAAAAAACTTGGAAAACAATTTTATATCACTGCTCATGCGATCCTCAAAAATAGTTTGTGTTAGCACAAATGCTTCATTAATTAATTTTGATGATTTTAATATTTCATTTCCTATAAATAAATATTCTT
>JAOTRH010107503.1:0-15534 GCA_034768845.1 Heliamphora exappendiculata | reverse complement strand
CATATTGTACATATTAGTTTAGGGTTTGATTACTTTATGTCAAAATTGTGTAGTTCATTTTTGTGCAATCTAAGTTAAATAATTTAGCAACTTAACATGTATGTTCTTTTAACTAAAGTATGCTAGTTTAGGTTGTTTAAACAATATTGCATATGAGTATGTGTTTCATGTATCCTTTAAATAAAAATTGCACGTTATAGGATTTAGGATTTTTCTTTTGATACTTATTTATTTTGGAGTGTTATGTACATATTTTATGTATTTTTCATATTTAATTTTGGATATTCTCTCTTCACCCCTATTTTTTTTATTTGCATGCATTTAAGAAATCATATTAAAGAAACAATGATGATTAGTAGATGCCAACCTTATGGTTGGGCGAACGGGGTGCCTAACACTTTTCTCGATTCGTACCTTAGCCCCCGAACCCTCTTTTCTCTGGTTTACGTTTTCAATATCAGTAGCCATTTTTGTTTTTCTTAATATTTATCAAAAATTAAGTGGCGACTCTATTTTTAACAAAAGGGGTTTTCAAATTTTGATTTTCAAGGTGTTTAAAATATTTTTTAAAATATCTTTGAATTTTCTTATTTTTAACCCCCAAATCCCAAAGCCACACCCTGCTGCTTTGCGGACGTACGAGCTGCATTACACCTATACTCTGCTGAAATTCCTAACTTACTGCTTGGAATTGGAGCATTTTTCGAGGATCGGACAATTGAGCATTATTCGCCTGACTTGAGGATTCACCTGGATTACGCTTTAGGTATTCTGTAAGATCCCCAACGCTTCCCTCTTGACTCTGTTCTTATGTGAAGAGGTTGGGTTACATTTTCTATTGCATGCCTACTTCCTAATTTTGTGCTTAGTTAGTAATTTCTAAATCTGAAGCATGTTCTATTATAGTTTCGAACTAGTTATGCTTTTTCTATAGTTTGATCAGATTTCATAGTTTCGTAGATTCTAGTTCTTTATTTTATATTACATTATCATTATTGTACTATTTTATTGAAATTTGGCAATGTTTCCTATATTTCTTGCATCGTAATGTGTGATATTACGATTGCGATATTCTGGCATCAACATTAATGTAGTCATAATAGTTGATATTGTGCAAACATTTTTTTATTTTATTTTATTCTAAGTTTTACCTCGTTACAGTTATTTGATTAAAGCATGCTTTATTTTACTAGCATAGTTTGTTATTTCTAATATTTTAGTTAGTAATAGACTAGTTTAGGTACTTCCACTTTAGTTTCATGATATGTTTAGAATTTAGGACTTGCTTTAGTTTATTTTTTGTCGCTTATCATATGTGATCTTTATCTTAAAATATGTTATTTTAATTCTAACATGAGTAGGTTTTCTTCGTTATTTTCATATTTCGATCGATGCTATGTGGTTTGTTTCATGTATTCTTTAATTAAAAATTACATACCGTAGGACTTAAAATTTTTTTTTACTACTTGTTTCATTTGGCATTCTATATACATATATTATGTATTTTTTTATTTAATATTAGATATTTTCTCTTTATCTCTATTTTCTGTATTTACATGCATTTAAAAAATTTAATTAAGAACCAATAATGATTAGTAGAGGTCAACCTCATAGTTTGGCGAATGAGGTACTTAACACCTTTTCTAGTTCGTACCTTAGTTTTCGGACCCTTATTTTTTCTAGTTAACGTTTTAAAGATTAATAGCCTTTCTTATTTTTCTTAGTGTTTTTCAAAAATCAAGTGTCAACTCCATTTTTCACAAAAAAGAATTTTTAAAATTTGATTTTCATGGTGTTAAAGTATTTTTTAAGCATTTCTTCAATTTCTTTATTTTTGACTTAAAAACCCCAAATCCCAGCACCACAATCGCAAACGCATGGTTTATTTTTGTCTTCTTGGTTTTTGTCAAAAACCAGTTGGCAACTCCATTTTTCTACGTGTTTGGATATTCTGCCCATTTTGTTTTAAAAGGAAAATCTTCACTATCTAACTTTTTTTTATAAACAAAAACAAGTATTCAAACACAAATTTTGCACGAGAAAAAGGGCATGACAACCTAAATCGAAGTGCCACAATCTCTTGTTGCCAGCCTAGACTTTCATGACTTCCTTCATATGACTCAATCTCTAAATCTGTCCTTGGATTACATTCCTTCATCCCAGGTCAACCAGGCCGCGGATCAAGTGGATGGCTCCATAATGGACTGGCCTTGGAGCTTGCTCGATTTGGGAAACTTTAGCTGGCTTCTTCTTGGTAGCATCCTCGTCTATGAATTCCATCAGGTGACCCTGCTTGGCCAAATCCTCTAAGTGCCGCTTAAGTACCTTGCTTTCTTCCGTGTTATGCATCATTCCTTTGTAATACGAGCACATCCATTTTATTCATTTCTTTGTGGCTGCATTAATGGCCTCATTCTCGGTGGCCAAGAAAAATATGGTTTGTCCATGATCTAAGGAAATATTTTATAGATGTCGGGGTTGTACACTAAAAATTATGATTTTTATTTAGTTTTAGTATTTAATTTAATTTTAATAAAATTAATTTTTTATTTTATGAGAATCTTAATAAGTAATAGATGTAATATCATTTATTTAATGTTATGTATGGATGTTCTTTATTCTGTATAGTATTTAATCTGGTGTGTAGAGTACAATTTGTATATAGAAGACCAGATTATAGGTTCTTACAAAATATAAGTTTGGTTCACAGTTTAAATAGAAATACACAAACAATTGGTACGACTGTAGTACAGAATTTTAGTAGGCCTGTCTTGATTACGGAGAACAAATAATAACGTCATCTATTGTTCTGGCTTACTGTGCTAGTACACTTTATGTGTATTGAATAGAACTACATTGGAATAATTAATTTTATATTATTATATAAATTAATTTACACCACGCAATTATTATGAGTGGTTATACTCTTAATTTCGAAATAATTATTATTTGCATATATTTAATGTTCGCTATTTTGGTTTATTAAAGGGTACGATCTTTTATCGGTCAATAGTCTTGGTGAGTTAGATAACAGTATTAATTATATAATGAATATTAATTATTAAAGGAATCTATGTCTCGATTGTTCGGGATTAATGATATCCCCTTAAGGAAGTTTATAAGTTTTGATTAGATCAAACCATGTATGTGAATTTAATTATCCGGTAGTCAAATAAGTTAAAGCGAAAGGGCTTAAAATTTTTTTAAAGAAGTCGATTAAAATAAATTGTCAGTAAATAAATTTAATTGGCGGTTATCAGAAATTTTAATGTGGAGAGTTGAGTTAATTATTTAATAAAAAAAGCTCAATGCAAATTGGTCTTGAGATTATGGTTAAGAGTGCAGTTACAGTTCTTTAGTTGTATAAACTGTAATTTAGTATTTTATAAAAATTGCAGAAACCGTTGCAAGATTTTTTATAATTACAGAAACCGCTGAGAGGTTTACATACTTGCAGAAATCGTTGGATGGGTATCTGGGTTACACTAAAAGGCTATGTCATAATTACTTTACACGTCCCTGCTGTAACTCTATAAATTTACGAGTAGGCTGAACCAAATTCATAAGTTATTTTTCAAAACTAAGGTTGTCTAGTTTCTGCCAATTTTAGTTCTCGAAGGATCGTAACTCACACTACGTTCGAAAATCGCATCGAGAATACAGTAGAAAGTCTTACCAGAATTTCAACTCAAAAAATTAAAATTCGTAGTTGAAGAATCGACAAAAAAGTATTCATCTGAATTAACTGTGGTGGCACAAGTTTTTTATTTTTATCTGGAGCCTATTTCAGTGATTGCTCATCCAGCTTTATTTTTTCAAAAAATCGTTTACAAATAAATGATCTTGGCAGTTTGCCTCCAACAATTGGTATCAATGCCAATTTTGATGATTTTTTGAGACTTTTTAGGACTATTTTTTGAGCAATATTTTGGACATAATACAGCAGTATAACTAATTAGAAAAATAGTCCAAAGCTATGAAAAAAATCGAAGAAAAATCATCACACAAAAAGCTGCAACAGGCGGTGATTTTTTGCAGCAGCACCGGGCTATTTCGGGGATATTTTTTAGATTTTTCAAGACAATTTTGAGGCGTTCTTCAAAGTAATATGTTGTTGGATATCAATGCTAAAAATAGGAGAAAACGGGAACCAAAACGATCCTTGGAAAAGCCCAAACAAGTAGCGACAACAGGTGGCGGCGCAGGGCAGGCGGTGTGGCTGTTTCGGCGGCCATCGAAAGCTATTTTTTGAGCTATTTTTGAATTGAAGTTTTTACGAAAAAATAGTATTTTTCAAATGCTATTTTTTTTTTAAAAAAAGGGGTCGAGAATGGAGTTCGGAACAAGCGGCAAAAAGCCGCTTGAAGTGGCAGTGGCGGCGGCGCCGGTGTTGGCGCCTATGGTTTGACTGTGGAGGATTGTGTTCGGGGTTGTTTTGGCTAGTGTTTTCTGATGTTTTTAAGGCGCGGGAGTGTTGTATATGTATAACACTGCATATCAAAGAATTCTGATGCAACTTGAATGCCAAAAACTAAGTCAGAAAATGATTCAAAGGTTATAATTTATCTTTGAACAGCAGATTGAAATTTAATAGAGTTTGTGTTTGATCATAAAATCGGGATATATACATATCTTGCATTTATATTCTTTTAAACTGTGTGGATGATGTATATTTATTTTATTTATTCATGTTAATTTAATTAATTTAAAATATTCGATTTTAATTAATATTTTGTAATGAAAATTAAAATTAAAAATTTTTTAATTAAAAGTTTTTAATTAAATAGAAAAACTTTAAATATTTTATTTTTATAAAATAATACGCTTAAGATGATTTTTTAGAATTGGATATCTTGAAAAAACGTAAAAATTAGTTTCGAATTTTGGATTAATAAAATGGAAAAATGTTTAATCTTAATAAATTATTTTTTTGAAAAATGTGTAACGTAAAAAATAAAATATTTGAATGCCCTTTAATTACTACCTTTGCAGTAAAGTAAAGAAAAAACTGTGCATTTATTGAATTTTATTTGTTACGCATTAAAATACGAAAAAATAAATAATAGTATCGAACCCCAAATCTCAAATCTCTACAAAAAAATCCTCCATACTGGCTAGGGTTTCAAATTGAAGATAGATTTCATAGAATCTTTCTTAATAATGGAAATGTAATAAAAAATAAATTACTTTTATTTAAGATTAGTCAAGAATTCTACTTTGGTGAGTTCAAATTCGAAGTTTTAACACACTCAAAAGGCTTGAACTTGCCAAATCAAAAATCCTCTCGGTTGGAGGTGTTGCTCTTGTTGAGTAGAACAATATCTTCTTCTTGTGTGTTGATCAATTTCAAACTTAAAAGCCCTAAAATGTAGAGAGTATGAGGAGGAAGCTTGGGTTTTCTAATGGAAGTTGAGAGAGAGAGAGAGAGATCTTTTTGTTCAAGCTTGGGCACAATGCCCCAAGTCACTAGCTCCAAGTATGTCCAAAATGTCCCAATGCATTGATGATGTATTTAATTTCACACACACTTTTATATATATATATATATATATATCCAAATCATTCCAGAATTACTATTTTTAACTTTATATTAATTTAAAATTAATTTTTTCAAAAATTATCAAATTTTAAAATTATTTTCAAATTAAATTTCTTGAGCCTTCGTGCACATAGGCGAGTTCAACAAAGTTTGCTAAAAGCTATCGAGCTCCCTGGATATATTTATATATAATGCAAATGTGCCAAAATATCATACCACATGGGTGAAATATCACGTAAACATTTAATTATGTATATTAAAATGGGATCGAGTTTCACACTTTCTCTGCAAAGTCAGTTTGCTCGCCAACTTGTGTCGTATTTTCTCTGTACTCGTTACAGTAGTGTCCATAATTGTGGCAGTTGTAATACTGAATGTTACTTTTTTCAAAGTTTTGACAATTATTGAAACTGGCTCTTTTGTCACTCAATCTTTTTTTAGAGGACTGTTGATTCCTTCTTCCTCGGTATTGGCTTTGTTCACCTCTGTCTTTGTTATCAAAATCACGTCCACAATAACGTTGTCCTCATCCTTTTTGAGACATAGATGTCACCCCTTGCTCTTCTCTATTTTCCTTAAAAGTCAAATTTGTTTGAAGAGCTTGTTATAGGGAATTAGAAGTTACCTTTTTATTGATCCTTTATTTGTGGATCTCCAATGTGGCCATCAATTCATCAATCAACATGGCATTTAGATCCTTGGATTATTCTATGGCAACGATTACATGTTCAAACTTAGAGATGAGATATCGCAAGTATTTTTCGATCTCACTCGTACTTTTTTTCTCTTTTCTCTAGATCTTATAATTTAATTTATGATGGCTTAGATTTTGAAAAGGTCCTTGGAGATCGACTTATTCTCATTTATATGCAAGGAATCAAATTCGCCTCTTAACATTTGAAGGCATATTCTTATAGTCTTTTCAACTTCTCGGTGTGCCGTCCAAGAATTTCCCATGCTTCTTTAGAGGTGGTGGCTGCAGAAATTTTCTCAAAGCTTGACTCATTATTACTTTGGTATAATAAGTACAATGCCTTTTTATCTTTCTTTCTTGCTTAACTAAGAATAGTTTTCTAATTCTTCGTCAATTGAATTTCTGCTTGCTCCGAGACTGGTTCATTGTAGCCTCTCTCTACTAGATCCCATATATCTTGTGATAGTAAAACTTTTATCTGAATACCCTAATTCTCGTAAGTATTTTTGCCCAATCGTGGAAACGGGGATTGAAATAAAGTGTTTTGGGTGGCCATTGATTGACTTTAAAGCTTTAAATAAACTTCTCGCAATTTTAGAAGCTGAATTTGATAAATCTGACAGCACGGTTGGATCCAGAATGGTCCAAAATGGTAGGTCCTTACCTACCCGATCTGCCCGAACACCGTGCCCAACCCGATCCGATCTGACCTTCCAATGAATTATCAAGAAAATGCTGGAACCAAATAATAAATAGGAAAAAAAAACTAAAACCTTGTTTGAATGGGCAAATGGACAGATTGGATCGGGTTGGGCACGGTGTTCGGGCATGGGCGCTCGGAGCCTTCTTCGTGGTGATGATGAATCTGCAAGTAAGGGTCCGTTTGGTGCAGGAGAAATATTCTCAGTGCTTTAAATGACCGGTTTGAGAACGTATGACCTCCATTTTATTTTATGTATTATACACAATTGAAATCGTATCATTGAGCTCTTTCTTGTGGTATACTAAAAAATGAATTTTGTGGAATTCGATTTCTTTATAGATTTGAGAGAGAATCGCTTTAGACTTTGATACCAGTTATTGGTGGGAAATACTACAAGAAACTGACTTATGGTGATTCTTAATACACCTAGAAATAAATTTAAGAAACAAATAGTCAATTTTATTAATCACACAAACACAAATGCAAGAAATTCCAAATCTCTTAATCTTCTCACCCTCTGTTTATTTCTTTTTCTTTTATGATTTCTCATACTTTGTTCAATACAAAATATGCCTATATATAGGGATAAATTTTTGGTGTGGACACAACTGGCCAGTCGGCCACCATCAGATTTGGTTTTAATTAAAGCCCACAAATCTTGACAATTTTGGATTTCCTTCAATTTATAATATTTGATAATGGAGATGATCTTTGACAATAGCAACAGCAAATCTTATTTGCTAATAGCTTTTTTTTTTTACAATAATCAAGTTTATTTTCAATAGGTTTTCCCTGTGAATAAGTCTTCCCTCTCACCAACAAATATCTTTCATTCATGCTCCGTTTGCTTTACGTAAAATATTTTTCTGATAAAATATTTTACGTATTTTTCACTGTTCATTTAACAAAAAATAAATAAAATAATTTTTTTAAATAAAATACTTCACTATCTTAAGATGAAATTATTTTTCTTTAAATAAATTGACAAATTATTTTTCATTTTTTTTAAGAAACGTGTGTCTAGAATCTGTTCTTTCCAAACATCAAAACCAAGCCTTGCATAACATCAAAACCAAGCCTTGCATCAGATATTGATCAATCGTAAAGTCCTCTATATTTACTTCCCAAGTGCGTGTGCCACTCCTTAGCAGTCAGCAATATAGTTTGATTAGCTAGATGCAAAATTCATGGCTTAAAAGCTTGACACTTTCTACACAATGTTTTTTATTTTATTTAAGAAAGCATCAAAAGAAACAAAAATGTATAAAAAATGTGCAAATCCTAAAATCATAAAATCTCCATACGAATATAGAATTAGAAATATTCTACACTTAATTAAATACAAAAATATTACATCTTCTAAAATTTAGAATCCATTATGTACATAGATGGACCCAAGGAGGGACAGATGGAGGTGGTCCGCCTCCTCGAGATTTTGAAAATTTTCATTATTATAGTAGTATTAATTTAAAATATTTCATGATTATATAAATTTACCCTACTGAGATTTTTAAAAAAAATTAATATATCCCCTTCTAAAAACTTATAAGAATAATTTTCTTATTCAAAACTAAAATCCTACATCCGTTCCTAATTATATATGTGTGTATATATATTATGGGGGAAGATTCATTACACTTACCAATGTTTTTAATTGACTAGCACCATCTATCAGCAACAAAAACCAATAATTTAGAATTTCGACAAAATATAACAAACTTCAAAAGACAGTAAAATATCATACACAACCCCAAAAAAAGAGCAGTATTGGAAAAAAATTATCTTGCACATCCTAACTTACATTAACTGCTTTCATCAGATAATTAAGCCAAATTACAAAATTTTTCTTGATCTTCCAACAAAAAGTGGTTCCCAGGCAATACAAGGAAGAATACTGATTAACAAAAGGCTCATCACCTCTATAAGTTAGCTGGTGGGAAGTATAACAAACAACAGATGCACCGATCGACAAGAACAGTATTACTCATGTTGAACAACGATTGCCAAGATGTGTTGTGCATCAAACTTCAAATTGATAAACAAATCTTGAACTCCAACCATGATCTGCAACAAACATAAATTCAAGCAAGAAACTATTAAGAAAACGAACAACTAGGTTCCTATAAGGATTAACAATAACAAGTATGGACAGAAAATGCAAAAAGGAAAAAAATCTAAAACAAAAACCTTGGGAATGATGATTCGATCTTTGAAGTTACCAAGTTTCGTGTATATTTAGACTCCGTTTGTTTCAATGTATAGTATTTTTTAAAGAAAATATTTTCCATGTAAAATATTTTTGTGAAAAAATATTTTTTCATTTTTAATTTCTAGTATTCGGTTGATACATGAGAAATATTTTCAAAATAAAGTTTTTTGTTGTTAGATTGAAATAAGATATTTTCTACAACAAAGTTATGAAAATTAGTTAGATATGGTTCGATGCCTCCTGAAACTTCATCATTTTTTGGGATAGTTTTTTATGTAATTTTTTTCATGATTCTGAACTTTTTTATTTTTTTGGTTTAGATTTTTTATATCTTTGATTCATCATTATAAAATAAATCTAAAAATATATGCCATTTTGTCTAAAGTTGAAAAAATTAACTAAAGACGAAAAAGTCTTAAAAAGCCTTTTAAAGGCATTTTTCGTCTTATATGAGCTTTTTTTTAATAAAAAAATGGTTATATGTTTTTACTTTTCTGATTTATCTTAACGAGAGAAATCTAAAATGTGTCATTGTTTGAAAAAATTCATTAAAGACGAAAAAAATCACATAAAATAACCTTAAAAAAAGCTATCCCAATAATAGTAGTCACCACTATTGTTGGCTTATGTACTTTCGTTTTAAAAATCGACAAAACAAATCTAAATATTTGAGAAAGATAAGTATCAAAACACGTCTCTTAAAAAAAATCTACTAATTTATTTAAGGGAAAACAATTTAATCTTACGATGTAAAATATTTTATTTAAAAATATTATTTTACTTATTTTTTGTTAACTGAATAGTAAAGAATATGTAAAATATTTTATCAGATCAGATTTTACATTGAAACGAACAGAGTCTTAGAGTTCATGCTTAGATTTTGAGATTTCTGTCAATATCCACGGACCAAGTAGAGATGACTAGATGTGCTTCGGCTAGCACTGGATCAGGCGATTTACTAATGCAAGTTGTCGTTCTTCAACTCCAAGAGCATAAAGATAGCATGAAGAGGATGTCACACCCCCAAAATCCATTCATTTTCTCGAACCAAAATACCTTCATATATTCCATCTAAAAACTTTCAAATTCACATGTAATAACCACATTTATTAAAAATAGCCTTAAGGCCTTACAATCTTGTAGATCTCAATTACAACATGTACTCCTCAAGGAGTTATAACCAAAACATCACCCAAGGCGTCCTTCTAAACTTCATGTGAATGGGTTATCTTCAAGACCTAAAACGGGTGTACACATCACTGTGCTTTATAAGAAATTCTCCAACTAAACTATCGAAAATTCCAAAGAAAAATATACATTTTTCTTTAGATTTACAAACAGTCAATATAAACTTTCACCCTCTAACAATCCTCAATAAGTTCCACAACTCTCGCCTCCCAAGCTTATTAGACGTAGTGTACCCCTCAAGCAAGGATGCCATGCAATCAAAAGCACCACACGGGCTATTATCACTACAAATGCTAATACCGCCCTATAGACTATAGTACCATATAAGCTAACACCACCATACCATATGAGCACACCACATGGTCTAAATATACCTCACAATCTAAATATGCCACATTGACCAATAAATTAATAATTTTACATTGCTAATATCGTCACACTGTCTACATATGCCTCACAAGCTAGATAAGCCACATAGGTCAATCAATTAATAATTTCACATTGCTAATATCGTCACACTGGCTACACATGCCACACATGCCTAGTTTTCGTAATACCTTAGTAATTCACGTTTCTCACAATTTCACAACAAGTCCAAGATAATGGTTTCAATTAGGTACTGACTTTGGGTAGCAATTATAAATTCTCATGCAATTACCCTTGATCGGATTACTCAGGGCCGATAGGCAACCACAACTTTTATAAATTGTGATGCCCCGACTTCCAAGCACGTCGGGACATACATAAATATAGAATAAAATGGATATTCTAGTCATTCATTCATAAATATGCCATATCATAATATATAATTAAGAGTTCAGTGCTGATCAAAATACAAAAGCATTTACAGTTTCACAAAGAAATTACAAAATTACAATGATCGTTTGGAAATCGAACAAAATAAACAAAAGATGCTCTGACTTCATTCATAAATAAGCATTTACAGTTTCACAAAGAATTACAAAATTACAATGATCGTTTGGAAATCGAACAAAATAAACAAAAGATGCTATGACTTCTCATCTAAGGCTCGTCGTGGTTTGCCTGCTATGGGAACTCACCCTAATTGTCGCAACCTTCTACGTTGAGGAACGACTCTTCAAAATTTTCTTCTTTCTCACTTGTGGCACGAATGCAATAAACCAAAGTTCAGAGGAAAACACTCCATACTCTCCAAGGAGATAAACCAAAGTTCAGATAAATACAAAGATAACTAATTATAAAAGAATGATAATGTAATCTAATGTGAATGCCTAACTCGGCATACACCTAGAATTATAAGATGAATTCTACATGGGGAATTATAAGAGTAAACTTAATGGGTAATTGATCGCCAAACCTATCCACGGACCTCGTTGCGAATAGTAAATGCGTCATCGGGTTTCATGCCATAATTGTTTTACTTAACGGCAACAGCATGAGGGCAGGTCACATTCTCCGGACCAACAAAATAATTTCGTGCACTTAACCAAGTAAACCCACCTTAAGATCCGGGATGCTTACGTGGTGTCAACCCAAAGTCCGAGTTACGAAGGACGGGATGCTAGCGACGAACCCATGGTGCCCAACAAATTTCCATCATAAGCAATCTCTATACACTGGAGACGTACTCAGAGTGTACACCGATAATATATCCACCAACGTTTTGTAATACCGGTAACCAAGAATGCCCTAGACTTAGAACTAAGGAGACGATAACTTCAATGTACCCAAACCCACAACGGTATGAACAGGGTGAACTCCAACATGTCGTGAATGTAACAATGACAATACTCATAGTGGTATAACATGCATATCATGGTACAACTATTTATAGCATGGCGTGCATAGCACAAGGTACAAGTTTTTAAAGCACTAAGTACAATCATTTAAAGCATATGGTACAAAACATGATTATAATCTCATGGCATGGCTGC
Source organism: Heliamphora exappendiculata (assembly GCA_034768845.1). Taxonomy (NCBI): domain Eukaryota; kingdom Viridiplantae; phylum Streptophyta; class Magnoliopsida; order Ericales; family Sarraceniaceae; genus Heliamphora; species Heliamphora exappendiculata. Next base: position 3,285 of record JAOTRH010107503.1, on the reverse strand, counting down.
TAATCATCATATAATTATACTCCATCATTTTTTGCCTTAGTGAAATTAAATAAAACATGTAATCCAAGTCACACAACAATGGCATGCTCCATCATACACTTATTAACTCACTAATCAACTTTTAATTATCAACATAGAAAGTACAGCAGCATTTTGAGGTACTTAGGTTTGGAGTTAGGTTCTAGTTCTTGATCACAATTTAGAATACAATATTCTCTACAACTTTTATGTTTAATACTAAGGTTAAATCCTAAAGCAACTAGGTCAATTAGAATACAATATTCTCTACAACTAGTTTGGAAAATCATCTAGGGGTTTTTGAATCTCATTTTTGACCGAAAATTAGATTAATATGTTACCTACACTTTTCATGAAAATAACTTTTGAAGAAGATCACTAAAAACAGAGTTTGGGTTGCTCAAGAATGTGTGACATAGGGTTTTGTTACGTACTAAACCTTAATAGTGACTTTCAGAGGTGATTTGATATATTAAAACTCAATATTTTAGGCTTCATTTTGGTGGGTAGCTAGATATATATGTTAGCTACAACTTTTATGTTTTGACCTAAGATCAGATCACGTTTTAAAATAGCATTTTTAGGTCTGCAATACATACTGATCTGAAACTGACATATTTTGATAGAAATACTATATCTCAAGTTCTACTGACTCAAAACAGTTCAAACAATTTTTAGATGATAGATAACATCAAGACTTCGGTTTGGATATAAAAAAAACATTTATATCATTTTTCTATATTTAGTTATAATTTTTCAAAATTCAGGACAGAGAGCTCAAAATCACAAATCTCAGGCCTAACTTAGCTTCTAGCATGTTGTGGGTCAAGATTTGGTCCATTTTTTTTTCATGCATGTGTTATACACTCATATATCAATGTTTTAGAACTCATATAAGTTATAAAACTCAACAACACCAACATACACACACATATCATATCTTAAGAAATCTGAATAGTCCACAGTTTCCTAGCATGACACCTTTTCCTTCAATGGTTTGATTCTTATTCTTGGTTCTATTTTTTGAAATGAATTGAGAGAGTTTGTGGTGGATTAGATCAGAGAGTTTTGAAGCATTTATTTACTTGTTTAAAGACCTAAGAATGAAGGATAGTATTGGACTTAGCTTTAAGAAACCTCCTTGCTCTTTCTTAGCTCCTTCTTCTCCTTCTCCTTCCTTTCTTTTTCTCTCAAACTCTTGAAGAACACTTTGAACTTAAGAAATCTGGTCTCTCACCTCTCTTTAGCCGAAAATGTGGGGGAGGAAGGGGTGGTTCAAGTCTTGTAATTATAGAGAAAATGGGTAATGGGAGTAATTATCAATGTGTAAGACAATTTTTAATTTCTTTATTTTTAATTGGTTGCATGGCATGGGGGAGCTATTTGAGAAAATATTTTCAGATCTTGGGTAGGGGAAGTTGGCTGGGGGGCTGTTTGGGCAGACCAAAGGTAGATTTTGTATTATTTTAATGATTAAATGAGGTTTGGTGCAATATTGTGCAAAAAAATACTTTAAAAATTAATTTGGTGTATTTTTTTAGTGTTCCAACCTCTCAAAATATATTATTTTAGTAAGTTTATAATTAGTTTAGCATTTTCATAATTTATCATAATTTTCATAACAATTGATTAATTAGGTGTAAGCAAATAAATTACTTTAAGCTAGTTTGATAAAATGTGATTTTTTGACTTATTTTAGTGTGTAAGAACTTTAATAATGATTTATTTGCTTTTGTTAGTTTATAATATTATATTATTTTATATATTACTTGTTTGAATAATCTTGAGTCATAATAATACTTGATTTGTACATCTTTTTCTCATTTTGAGCTTAAAAATGTTAAAAGTGACTTTTTTGGGCACAAACTCGTAGGTAGCCGGCCACTAAGGGGCATTTTTGTTATTTTTATTGTTATTTTTTTTTCACTTAATTGTATTTAAGTCTTTAATTTAGGGTGTTCATGAGTCAAATTTTGAGTTTTTAAGATTTTTTAGTGTACCAGATGCATTTTGGTCATTTTACTTTTTTATGAGAATTTTTTATTTTTAATTTAATATTTCATAACAATTACTCAATTTAGGATATTGGGAGTTTCAGTTTTAGAGTTTTGTTTCTTGAGTGATAGGCCCTCTAGGGTTTTCAAATTGAATTAGAGTTTTGAGTTGAATTAAGGTTTCTATTTCTTTTTAGCGACTTAGGATCTTATTGGTTAATCGTTGTTAATACTAAGGTTTGAACTGAATCGTTAAATAAATTGCCCCAATAGCCGCACTCTTTTATGGTCCTCAAAGAGAATCGATGGGTAGGCACTTCGCACTCTTTTACAGAGATTAACCCGATGGGTAGGACACATCATGCGCAAATTTTTGATCTTTTACCGCGGGATTAGTCAAACTCAAATTAATCTTCACATGTTGTCTCGGTACTTTAATTAAACCATTAACCTTTTACATAACATAACACATAATCCAAAAAAATTCATAAACATTCAATTCTCATGGTTAATTTATGAACAATTTTCAATTTATATAACTAAATATACTTTTGTATGAATAACTTTAACAACTAATCATACCATTCTCATTAAAACCCAATTCTAATTTCTCAATAGATCTAAGGTTTCATCCGACCTCAAGTGACTCATCATCAATTCCATTCTTTAATAATTTCATTTGACATCATCATAAACATATAACACTTAAATCTTTCGTTTATATTCGCCACACTAATATAACATTCTCTTTTTAAACAGTAATGGCATATAATTCCACTAACACTCACCAAAAATTAATCAGCTCATTTTATAATTTTTTAACCCAACAAATAAACCAAAATCCTCTCTTTGCCCATACAAACCCATCTCACTTCAAACCCACTACACCCAAGGGCGAGGACTTTCCAAGGGAAGACCCACCACGATAGATCATGTTAGAATCTGTGAACTCATTGGCCATTGAATTCTAGAATTTAATAGCAGAATTCAATTGCAATTGAATTGACCATTCAATTGGCAATTGAATCTTGGAAATCAATAGCCATGAGTGGTTATTGATCTCCCTGACTATTGATCTGGCTATTGATCTCCCTGGCTATTGATTTCCTCTCCATGATGGAGGGCTATATATACTGTCATCCCACAGGGGAAGAAGAAGAGACGAAAACAGAGCAGAGAAGGAGAGCAACATACGGAAAAGCAACAGACAGAAGGTGAGAAATGGGAGATACAGTTCTCAGGTTATAGTGCAAGCTGCAAGAGAGAGAAAGAC
>JAOTRH010107483.1:0-15535 GCA_034768845.1 Heliamphora exappendiculata | reverse complement strand
TAAAAAGGATACAAAGACTGGTTGAAAATAGACCTTTAGGTTCATTGGAAGTGGAGGCACTTCCAGTCTGCGAATCCAGTTTAGAAGGTAAGATGACCAATAGGCCATTTGCGGCAAAGGGACTTAAAGCCAAAGAAGTGTTGAGATTGTTCACTCTGATTTATGTGGTCCCATGAACATCTAGGAAAGAGGTGGATATGAGTATTTTATTACTTTTATTGACGATTACTCTAGGTATGGATACGTTTACCTGCTTCACTGCAAATCTGAAACCTTTGAGAAATTCAAAGTGTTTAAGGCAGAAGCGGAGAAGAAAACAGGTAAAAGTATCAAAACCCTATGATCTGATCGTGGAGGTGAATACCTCTCTGGAGAGTTCAGGAATTACTTATCAGAACATGGGATAACATCCCAGTTATCTACACCAGGTATGCCTCAGTAAAATGGTGTAGCAGAAAGAAGGAATAGGTCTCTTAAGGAGATGTCGAGGTGCATGATGTGTTATTCGGATTTACCACATTCGTTTTGGGGGTATGCATTAGAAACAGCGGCATATATTCTGAATTCGATACCTATTAAGGCAGTTCCCAGAACCCCTTTGGAGTTATGGATTGGGCGTAAGCTAAGTCTTAAATACTTCCGAATATGGGGTTGCCCAGCACACGTGTTGGTGGGAGATGCAAGTATGGCGGTACCAAAGATAGATGTCTGTTTTCTTGTAGGATACCCTAAAGGAACTAGCTGACTCATAGGACTTGCTCCATACGAACATCACTCCATTCTGCGTCAGACGCGTCATAGGTGTTGCCAACCTAGAAAAGTCCTTGACGAACCGCTGATAATAACCTGCCAAACCCAAAAAGCTACATATCTCAAAGACGTTCTTTGGTTGCTGCCAATCCATCACGGCATCAGTCTTCGACAAATCCACTGATACCCCATCCTTCGACACCACGTGTTCCAGGAATCTCATCTCAAACATCCAGAACTCGCACTTCTCAAACTTCGCATACAAGTGATGTTCTCTCAGAAGCTGCAAGACAACATGCAGATGCTTCTCATGCATCTCTGTCGTGGGTGAATATATTAGAATGTCATCTACGAACATAACCACAGAACTGTCCAGATAAGGGTGAAAGATATGGTTCATTAAACCCATAAATGTCACAGAGGCATTTTTCAAACCGAACGGCATTACCAGAAACTCGTAGTTACCATAGCAAGTCCGAAAGGCGGTCTTTGCTATGTCCTCATCCCTAATCCTGAGATGGTGATACCCTGACCTCAAGTCAATCTTCGAAAAATAGCGCGATCTCCTCAGCTGATCAAATAGGTCATCAATCCTAGGCATAGGATACTTATTCTTCACTGTTATCTGATTCAGCTTCCTGTAATCTATGCACAATCTCAAGGATCCATCCTTCTTCTTCGCAAAGAGAGCTGGAGCTCCCCACGGAGACGTACTCAGTCGCATAAACCCCTTATCTAGCAACTCCTATAACTGCACCTTGAGTTCTCGCAACTCAGCAGGTGCAAAGCGATATGATGGCATAGAGATGGGAGCAGCTCCTGGAACAAGATCAATGGAGAACTCCACGTCTCGGCTTAGCAGCAACTCAAATAAATTATCAGGAAAGACATTTGGGTAATCATAGACCACAAGGGGTAACTCCTGTCGAACCTCACCCAGCTCATCTAACCTTAGAGTAGAAAAGAGGAAACCCAAGTTCCCTCAAACCCGAGCCACACCAGGCAGTGATACCAAGCCCTTATCCTAATCACCCATAAAGTAGAAGCAGTCACCCTCTGACGTACAAATCGACACCCTCCGTCGCTCACAATCTATATAGACACAATAGGTAGTCAGCCAGTCCATCCCTAGGATGACATCAAACGTAATCATGTCTAGAATGATAAAATCAAACTCTAAACAATGACCAATGACTCCTAACTCACAAGATCTGTAAACTCTACTCGGCACCACATTCCCACTGACAGGGGTCTCTACGCTCAATGCACTACCCAACAGGTCTATCTATAACCCTAATACAGATGTAAAAGTAGAAGAGATGAAAGAATATTATGCTCCTATGTCAATAAGAACACTGGACCATGATCTAAAGACTAGAAGAGTACCTCTGATCATGGTTGGAGTAGCTACAGTATCAGATACAGCTTGTGCCTTAGAAGCACTGTGATCAGCAAGAACATAAGCCCTGGCCTGCGGTGGTCTGGTCTGCCCACCATATCCCTAAGTCATCAGTTGCCTCACAAACTGTGCTGAGGAACCTCCCTCTACAAACCTAGACGTCTTGGCGCTAGGTTGCTATGGAGTCTGCCATCTCTATGCCGTTGGAGCAGCTGGCGCTCCTGTCGCACCCTAGATACTCCCTTCTTGAGGACAATATCTGCGAATATGTCTGGACTGAGCACACCCAAAGCATACAGGTGGGTCTCTCGCTTGTGACTGGACAAATGCTGAACTCTAGATTTGGCCCTTCTGTAGGCACTTAACTGAACGATGTCCTGGCTGTCTGCATTGGTAACAAATCAGCTCTCTCTTCACTGGCCTTCCTGTCGAGGCCACTGATGGTGTTGGTGTGGACGATTGTTACTGATACGAGCCAACAAAATAAGAACTAGGTCCATATGACCTCTAGCACTTTTTCTCGCGCCTCTGGAACTGTGCATCTCCACTGTCCTATTGACTCCCACCCTCTCTAACTCTGTGGCTCTCTGCCAGCGAGTTCTCCACTCGAATAGCGGCTTCCACCAGCGCGATGTACACATTTAAACCCAGAGCTACAATCCTGTCTTTAATGGTAGGTCGAAGGCCCATCTCAAACCTCCTAGTGCACAACTCCTCTGTAGACACCATCTCAGCTGCGAACCGCAACAGATTCGCAAACTTGGCCTCATACTGGACCACAGAAAGGCTCCCCTGAACAAGGGAGAGAAACTCCTCTCGGTATGTATTTCTCAAAGATCTCAGGAAATACTTCTCCAAGAAGACTCTTGTGAAAGCGGCCCACGTGTCCTCCACCGTGGTCTTAGCGAACTTTCACCACTCCTTGGCATCTTCCCGTAGTTGGAACACAGCCAACTTCACCCGCAAAGCGTCCTTCTCGATATCAGGAGTATCAAAGATAGTCGTGGTCACTTTCACCCACTCAGTAGCAACCTTAGGGTCCGGTTCCCCAGAAAAGATTGAAGGATCTAACTGTCAAAATTCCCTCATAGCCACAGAGGCTCTTGGCTTAGGAGCCCTCACTCCAGCTTTGGATGCCTCAGCCATAACTCTCATGGTGATAAGCATCTCCTGCATGATGTTAGCACCGCCCACATGTTCCTGTGGGGCATGAACATCTCCCTACTCTAGAACCTAAACATATGCTCGACCTCGGCCAGGGCCTCGGTCACGACCCCATCCCCGTCCTCCCCGCGTGGACATAATTCTATAGAAAGCAAGGCAACAGGATAAGCTTTCTTATAGCATGTTATTACTAACATAAACACATAACGCACATAAGCATCCTATCATGTAACCACTTAAGGTCATGTCAACAAGTCTCACATACCGAGGAGAATCAACAAGACAAATTCGTCCATTTGGATAACCTATTTAGATTTTTTGCTAGAAAATAAGTCTGCCAAATGCATTTCTAACTTGGCCTCCAAATCTGTTATTCCAAACGCCTAAAGACAAGACTCATCAATCCTAAGATTCAACCTCTATACCCACATATACACATATACACAATGGTTATGCTCAAAAGCTAATAGCATGTCATAAAACTATTTATAGACATGCAAGAAATCATCACTAATCAACCTCACCAGGTGATAAACCCTTTTTCCCTGGCTCTTAGGTATTCGAACCAAAAGCTTTGATACCAAGTTGTCATATCCCAAAATCCAAGGTCACGTGAAAATCCATCAAACACCAGTTTTATGAAAATAAGTTTTCATACATTTAAATTCACCTATTGAAATCAAAAGAATACCCAACATGCATCTCTCATACATAGTAAATATCAGGTTCAACAAGGATAAATATATCGCCCAAAGGCGTACAAAACATGCCTTCAGCAGGCATGCAAAAGGAAAACTAGAAATCATCAACCTTTAAACCTGAAAATGGTTTTACAACAAAATCCCACATCATGAGCCGAAACCCAATAGAAACAGACTATAAAGCTGTAAAGCATGATATGCAATCATATAGTAGGAGCGAATTCAACCACAAGCCAAAAAGATTTTACGTCAAAAAAACCCCACGTTTCCCATAAATCTCCAAAACTGTTTTTCCTCCACAACCAAGCATTTATACAATGCAAAACAACGTTTTATAGTTGAAGGAAAATAGTAACCAAAACGTCATTCTCCCACTCGGATCGCACACCAAGGAAAGATAAAATGAATCCTATGTACCGACTCCGTCACAAGGGGACAGAGGAAACAACAGTAGACTCCTGCCCCTTACCCAATCCCTATACATCATAGGATCGGTTAGGTAATGGCATGTTCTATACGGAGCACCATAACGTCAAACCTAACTTTGTGGACTAACACCGAAGGAATAGAGCACCTACCACCTTCTTTACGAGAACTATCCCGAATGACACAAACCGTTGATAATAGCCTACCAAACCCAAAAAGCTGCGAATCTCAAAGACATTCTTCCATTATTTCCAGTCCATCGCGGCATTAGTCTTCGAGGAGTCCACAAACACACCATTCTTTGATACCACGTGCCCAAGAAATCACACCTCTAACATCCAAAACTCACACTTCTCGAATTTCGCGTACAAGCGGTGCTCCTTCAGAATCTGTAGAACGAAACGCAGATGCTCCTCATGCAACTCCCGCGTGGGTGAATAGATAAGGATGTCATCCATAAACACCACCACAAAGTTGTCCAAATATGGGTGAAAGATACGGTTCATCAGATCCATGAACGCCGCAGGAGGGTTCGACAAATCGAACGACATAACCAAAAACTCATGGTGACCATAACGAGTCTGAAAGGCATGTCTTCGCTATGTCCTTATCCCTAATCTGCAACTGGTGGTACCCCGATCTCAGGTCAATCTTCGAAAAGCAACTCGACCCCTTCAACTAATCAAATAAGTCGCCAATTCTAGGCATCGGATACTTATTCTTCACTGTTACCTGGTTCAACTTCGGGTAGTCAATACACAGTCGTAAGGATCTATCCTTCTTCTTAGCAAAAAGAGCTAGAGCTCCCCACGGTGACGTACTCAGGCATACAAACCCCTTGTCCAGTAACTCCTGAAGTTGTGCCTTGAGTTCTCGCAATTCAGTTAGTGCAAACCGATTGGATGGCATAGAAATGGGAGTAGCTCCTGGTACCAGATCTATGGAGAACTCTATCTCGTGACTAGGCGGTAACTCGAACAAGTTGTCAGGGAAAACATCTGGATAATCACATACCACAGGGGGTAATTCTCCTCGAACCTTAACCACCTTGTCCAACATGAGTGCAAAGAAGAGGAAACCCAAATTCCCTCGACCCCGAGCTATACCAGGCATAGATACCAAACGCTCATCCCGATCACCCACAAAACAAAAGTAATCACCCGCCGGTGTACAAATTGTAGCCCTCCATCAATCGCAATCGATAAAGGCATGATAGGTGGCCAACCAGTCCATTCCTAGGATGATATCAAGTGTGGTCATGTCTAGAATGATAAAGTCAAACTCTAAACAACGACCGACGACCTCCATCATGTAGGATCTATAAACGCGACTTAATATCACACTCCTACTGACCGAGGTCTCTATACTCAATATACTACCCAACAAGTTTGTCTATAACCCCAATGCAAATGTAAAAGCAGAGGACATAAACGAATGTGATGCTCCCGTGTCAATAAGGACATAAGCCTATGATCTATATACTAGGAGAATACCTCTAATCATAGACATAGAAGCTGCAGCATCGGGCACGACTAGTGTTCTGAAAGTACTGGGACCAGCAAGAACATATGCTTTACCTTGTGACGCTTTGGCCTATCCACTGTGGTCCTGAACTGTCGATTGTCTCCCTGACTGTATTGAAGCACCCCTTTCTGTAAACTTGGACGTCTGAGCTCTAGGATTTTGATACGTCTTTCCTCCCTGGGCAAATGGAACAATTGGTGCTCCTATTGTGCTCTGAATACTCCCTCCTTGGGGACAGTTCCTTCGGATGTGTTCAGACTGATCGCACTCAAAACATATCGGTGGTCCCCTCCCTTGGGACGAAATCGGTGCTGAACTCTGAACCTGGCCCCCTAGCGGGCACTCAAGTGATCGATGCCCCGGCTGTCTACATCGATAACAAATAATCTATCTCTGCTCTGGCTTTCCCGTCAAGGCCACTGAAGGTGCAGGTGCAAAAAACTACGACTGATAAGACCCCACTAGATAGGAACCTGGACCAGACAGACTGTGGTGCTTCCTTCGCCCTTGAGACTGTGCACGTTCCCCATCCTATTGACTCTTATTCTCTCTGTCCTTATATGTCTCATTCAAGATATCTTCCACTTTCATGGCTGTCTCCACCAGTTCTGTGAAAACCTGCATCTTGAATGCTTCCACCCTATCTCTGATAGCGTTTGAATCTCTTCGCACGAAATTCTTCAGTAAGCACAATCTCCTGTGCAAACAGGGATAGGCTAGTGAACTCAGCCTCATACTAGACCACTGTCATAGTCCCCTGAGTAAGGAAAAGGAAATCTTCCCTATACCGATCTCTTAAGGTCGCAGGAAAGTATTTTTTCAGAAATACCTTTGTGAATGCCTCCCAAGTGCCTCCCACTATTGTCTTGGCAAACTTCCACCACATATGGGTACTCCCCCTCAACTGGAAGGCAGCGAATGTAACCCTCATATCATCTTCCTCTATCTGAAGCGTATCAAAAATCCTAGTTACCAGCTCCAGCCACTCAGCGGCTACCATGGGGTTGAGATCCCTAGAAAAGGTAAGAGGGTCCAGATGACAAAACTCGTGCATTGTGACCATTGTCCTCAGCTTAGATACGGTCTACCTTCCCCTAGCGGCCTCTGCCAATTGCCAGATGGATCCTACCATCTCACGTAGCAGATCTACCCAGTCAACTGGTCCTTGGGGAGCATTAGCATCCCTAATATCTGGGACTAGAACATTCCTTCAGCCAAAATCACGGCCTCGTCCTCCCCGTGTGGACATATTCTATACGAAAGCAACATAACAGGATAAGCTTTCATACAACATGTTATTGCTAACATAAAAGACATAACACACATGAGCATGTTAATACATAACCACTTAAAATTATGTCATCACATCACACATACTAAGGAGAACCAACAAGAAGGACTCATTCACTTGGATAACCTACTTAGATTCTGTGACACCCCGTCCTCCGGGCATGTCGGGACATACATAAATATAAATAAATAGATATTCTAGCCATTCATTCATATTTACATACGTTAGTTATTACATCATAAAGGAGTTTTGAACCATTCAAAAGTACATAATTATTACAGTTTCACCAAGAAATTTCAAAAATTACACTAAGCACGAGAGAACTGAATATAAGAACAAAAGCAGAGATCTCGACTCCTCAGAATGCATCAGCGGGATCCACATGATCTTAGAACTCACCTTGTTCTTCAAACTCTTCTTCTCCCTCTGGGATGACTTCCTCCAAGAACTCCTCCACACATGTGGCACGAATGCCATGAGCCAAGGTCTAGAAGAAAAACACTCTAACCTTCTAACAAATCTCACGGCACAAAATTCGCCATAGCACATACCATATAACACCTAGTACAGTTTATAGTCAAGGAGACATGCAAATTTATGATAGGATAGCAGATAAGTCAATAAACACGTGCGTATGAAATACAGATGCCCAACCCAACATGCATCCAGATTATAGCAGGGATTCTACACCTGAAATCACCATAGTAGACTTTCACGGGTATTTGATCACCAAAGCCATCATTGTGCCTCATTGCAAATAGTAACCAAATCGTCAGTTGTCATGCCACAGTTGTTTTACTCAATGAAAACGGCGTGGGGTCCACGCCATACTCCAAGCCAACAATATTTAATAAACCATTTCAAACACCGGGGACGCACCCAAGGTGTATAAATCAAATTTGTAACACCAGGGACGCACCCAGGGTGTACAAGGAGAATTCATCCCAAGTGATTTGTCCCACCTTAAGACTCGTGATGCTTTCGCTGGTGTCAACCCAAAAGTCTATGCTACTGAAATCAAAATGCTAGCGACGGACCAATGGCGCCCAACAATATCTATAAACCATTTCAAACACCGGGGACGCACCCAGGGTGTATAAACCAAAACCTTTTCAAAAATGGCAACTAGGGACGCCCTAGATTTAGAATCACGAACGACGATCTCAAAACAGCCCATCCCAACAATGGTTTGCACAGAAGGACTCCAATATGCCAGGATGCAAATGACAATGTCAATGATGTATGGTATGGATCTCAAATACAACCATCTATAGCATGGCATCAACTAGTATGGCAAGATTCACGGTACAACGCGCAAAGCATAAGGTACAAGTATGCGAAGCAGAAGTTATAATTTTTCAAGATATGATTCAACATGATCACATGAGTTCTAAATCATCATACATTCACTTAAAATACTAATCAACTAATTCACATTGATCATTGTACAAAAATTCGGGCCTCACAACAAGGTACTCACACGTATACTTAGCAACTTTTAAGGAAAAAAAAATCAAGTATTAAATTAAAAGAGCCGACAAGGTTTTAGGGTATCTACATTTATAATAAAACTATGATTTTTATGCACCATTTAGATAAAAATATTTTTTACAACTTTCATGTTTAACACAAAGCCAAAACCTAAGGCAAAAGGGTGAACAATTCATCTTAAGAAAAAATAGTTGAGCACTTTTCTCAAGATTTTATCAAAATTATGCTTATGTTGGTCTTGGTTTTGGGGTATCATTTCAAGTCTACATGAGCCCATTTTTAGTATGTTCTATTTTAACAAGTCCCCTACAAGCTTCATGTTTAGAGCTAATGATAATTGTTTGAAACAAGTTAGATTTTTTGGCCATTTTAGAAAATAGGTTCTGTCAGCCACCAAAACTCAGAGAAGTGCCAATTTTCGATAGAAGGTTTTATACGGTTTTGGGGTATCATGCTGAGGTTTAAGGTATGATATTTGGGCAGCAAGTACTTCAATATGTTAGATACAATATTTATGTAGACCACTTTTGAAATAGGTCACTAAAAATAGGGGTTTTGAGCTATATAATAATATGTAACAGAATGTTCCTTGGGGGATGAAACTCTACAGAGCCTTTTAGAGGGGTTTTGACCCATCAAAACTTAATATTTTGTTCTCTGTTTTGGTGGGTAGATAGATATACATGTTATCTAAAACTTTAATGTTTTGACCTAAGTTCGGATCTCAATTTAAACTAGGGTTTCCATGTCAGCAATGTTGACTGGTCGAAAAATAACACACTTTGGTAAAATTGCAATATCTTGAGTTCTAGTTATGAAAATGAGTTGAAACCAACTTTGGATAAAAGATAACACAAATATAAATTTGGACATAAATAACATGCATATATCAATTTTTTACATTGTGTTATGGCATTTCAAATCTCAGGGGCAGAAACATCAAAGCTCTCAAAAATTAAGCCTCCTATGGTTCAAGTCTTCTACTTATGTCATGTCAAGTTTTTGTTCCATTTCTTTGCATGCTTGTATTTTAGACTTTAATATCAAGGTTCCATCACACTTAGAGGTCATCAAACTCAAAGATAACAACGCACAACAACATCTCATTTCATTCATAAACATTATAGCCCATAATTTCCAACTACGACGCCGTTTCGGTTTGATTTCGGTTCTCGATTCTTGGAGTGTTTAAAGGAATGTGTTGGGGGATATTTTGAGGAATCGTAGAAACAAGGTTTAGAGGTTTTACTTACTTATTTTGAGAGATCAAAGAAGGGTGGAGGGTTGATTTGGACTTAACTTTCGAAAATCTCCTCAGTTTCTTCCTTTTCCTTCCATTTTCTTCCTCAAACTCACCTTAACTCTCAAGATCAAAGTGTTTCTGGTTGCTGCCCCTCTATTGGCCGAAAATAGAATATGGAGAAGAGGGTGCTTGGCTCTCTTTATATAGGCAAGGCTAGGGGACATGTGGGAGAGAAAAAGTACAAAAAATGGTCCTTTTTCTTCATTTTCATAAATGTAACTTGAGTTTGATTTGAGTTGATTTATGTTTTTGTGGCCTAATTTTAGATATGGGGAAGATAAATGAGTTAGGGTTCAATTTGGGGGACAAAAATCTGATCCCCCATCAATCAAGGAGTTTGTCTCGATTTTCGTACCACTATTATGCAAAAAAATACATTAAAAGTTAATTTGATGTATCTATTTGGTGTCTTTTTCAACTGAGACTTATTATTTTAATATTTTTATGAGAAATATAGTATTTCTATGCATTATCGTAGTTTTCATTGTAATTAATTAAACAGCTGTAGTCTTTTAAGTCAAATTAAGTTATTTTGATAATATATAATTTTTTGACTTATTTTGTTGTGTATGAACTTTAATAATAATTTATTTGATTTTGTTGACCTATAACACTATATTATTATGTATATTAGTTGTTCAATAAGTATTGGATTATCATAATACTTAATTTAATACTTTTCTTATCATTTAAAGCTAAACAGAAAGAAAAAAGTCACTTCTTTTTTTGTCCATACGAAGGCCCCATACAGCATTGGGCTAGGGGAAAGGAGTTTGAGTGCAATGTAGGTGCAATTGTGTGTGCGAATGGCGCAACCATGGGTTCTCCCTGTTGCGATGGAACTTCAGCGGCTTCTGGCATCTCCCTTTGCTACTGAACTTGAGCCTGTGATAGAGAGCCCAAATCATTTTTGGGTTCTTGAATCTATGGATACAATGATGGATTCGCCTATGGGTGATGATTTACGAGTTAGGGTTTTTTCATTGCCCGCTCCATTCATGGAAGGACAGGAATCTAACAAGGCTTCTCCAAATCGTAAGCAGGGGAATTTCGGGGTGCAATATGTTGCAGCGGAGAATCCCAGTAAGGCTTCTCCTCCTCGATTTCATACATCATATAGTGTGGGAAATAACCCTGCAAGGGTTTCGTCTCTGATGGGGAATCACGCTTCAAAAACGGTAATGGTACCGTCTCCCATTCTGGTTGGGGACGTCGAACCACTTGGTCATTTTGAGAAGGTGGCGATGGAGGCTTTTGAACCGTGCAAGGTGCGGCCTCGGCCCTCTCAATTTGGAACGTATTGCTGATATTGAAGCTCATCTTCATGGCAAGCTCACAGCGAAGGTAATACCTCCTTCTGGTACGAACCTCTTGGAATCCTATGGTATGGATCCGTGTCATAGGAATATGATGATGGGCAACTCTGATAGGTCTTCTGAGGTGATTAAGCATAGGCAGGGGTTCGAGTTAGCTCTAGTTTTTTCTTCTGTTTCTGAAATGGTGTCTAAGCCAAGGAACCGTGGTGGCTTCCATGGCCATGGCACCCAAGTAGGAAGAGGTCGACTGGGTAGTAGTTTTGGCAATGTACATTCGGGTATTGATAGAGATGGAGGTGTGCATAAGCCTACACATGCAGTGCTTGATAAAAAGCCTAACCCGCCACTGGCTAGGAACTGGGCATCATTATTGATGAATTGTAGCTCCTCTAGTACCTGTCTTGAGTATGTTGCAGTAGGGAACCATGATCAGGATGCTTCTGTTGAGATTGATAGTGAGTTAATTAATGATAAAGAATGGGAGTCGTGCCTCGTAGGTTACTTTTTGGATGCAAATTTGGCATTTGCGTTGGTCAGAGCAACGACCAGGACTTTATGGAGTCAAGATGGTTTAACCGAAGTATTTGGTGATGACAAAGGTTTTTACTTCTTCAAGTTTTCGAGTAGGGAGGCTATGGAAAGTGTGTTAGAAAGAGGCCATTGGCACTTCTTAGGAAAGCTCCTTATTCTTAAACGGTGGAGACATTGCTTAAGGTTAACTAAGGAGGCCATGGCTAAGATTCCAGTGTGGGTCAAGCTCTATGATTTGCCGTTAGAATTCTGGAATTTGCAGTGCTTAAGTAGAATTGCTAGTGTATTGGGAGTGCCGTTGTTCTTGGATAGGCTACGGAATCTAAACAATGTATTTCCTATGCTCGAGTATGTGTCGAGATAGATGTGGCTATTCCTTTGAAGCATGAGATTATCCTTTGATGTGAAGGTGAATCAGTCGCTATACGTGTGGAGTTTCAAGGTCTTCCCAATATTTGTTCGAATTGTCATGCTTTCGGTCACGATAGTAGCAAGTGCAAATGGACTAATCCGATCCCAGGTGATGATGTCCTTGCAGGTCAAGATGAATGGATCCTTATTGGGAAGGGTGCAACTAGGAGTCCAAGAGCCTCAGCTATTCAGCATTCTAGCCTTGCCCATTATGTGGATCTTAAACCTCCCGAGCATGGCCAGAACCGTAATGTACAATAGGTGCCGTGCCCTGAGGACAACGCAGTTAGCAATAGGGATTCCCCTGATGTTCCTTGGCCTTCTTGTACGGCCTTTTCCTCAAAGCCTGTTGTGGATGTTTCTTCCGGTACAGCGGTAGAGTCTTCCAGCTTCAGGGATGTAGGTTGTGGTGTACCTCCCCAACCTCTAGTACAACAAAAGGTAATCATGGGAGATAGGACGGAAGAGTTGGGTGGTACTCCAGTAAATTATGGAGGTTCAGTTGGCTCACCCTCTTCAGTAAAGCAACAGTCTGGTGTCAAGGGGGCAACAGTAAAAAGAAGAAGAAAAATAGCTCTGGCCCTTCACGCTGGTACTCCTTTGGCCAATAGCCCAGTTGTGGGCAAGTTTTTTTTTAGGTATGTTTAGTGATTATGTTTCTTGGTTATGCCCCGCTTAGAGCGGGGTTAGGGGTTCTTTGTTGTAGGAGCTATCCTCCTTGTCTCATGTAATCTCCTGGGGTATGCCCCATGGTATCTTGTATCTTGTTTTCTTTTATTCTACATTTAATTACCTCTAAAAAAGTCACTTTTTAGCACACTTCCCAAGGTAGTCGGCCACTAAGTGGCATTTTTGTCATTTTTGATGTTATTTTGTCATTTGCTATTTAATTGTACTTAAATCTTTTATTTAGGGTATCCATGTGTTAAAATTTGAGTTTTTAAGTCTTTTTGCTGTATTATGGACAAAACAGTTATTTTACCCTATTTATGAGGACTTTTAATTTTTAATTCATTATTTCATGATATTTACTTTATTTAGATTGTTAGGAGATTCTCCGGGTACTAGGGTTTTATTACTTGTGTTTTTTACCTTTCTAGGGTTTTCGGGCCAAACTTAGGATTTTTGATTCGAGTTAAGGTTTTGAATCCCATCCGTGCTCTATAGCCTTATGGATTATCCGTCATTAATACTAGAGTTTGGGCTCGGTCTTTACACGGATTGTTATCAACCGAATTGTTACAACTAGGGTCTATACCAGGTCATTACAAACTATCCCCCTTAAACAAATTTTATCCCCAAAATTTCGCCCCGTACTTCATCATATGGAAGGCTGAGGATGTTTTACTATCATTGCGCCTTCTCGTTCTCTAAAATTGTGTCCTTGTTTACTTGAGTCGTTCTTTATTTCGGGTGTGGATAAGGTCGAGCCCATATGTTCAGCACTTAAATTAATGGTTGTTTTATCCTACTAACATCTTAAACTGATTATTATCAAATCTTCAAGGATCATGTCACATAACCAGCTAGCCCCAAAAGTTTGTATCTCTATTACGCTAGTTAGCCTCTTCCCATTAACTGTTGCTTCTACTTCTGTTAGGTCCACTTGAGTTTCTTCTCCAAATATAACATAACCTAAAAATATCACCCAGTCCAACTAAAACTCACACTTACCAAGGTTTACATACAACTTGTGCTTTCTCAGGACCTATAAAGAATCTTCAATTGTTCCCTATGTTCCTCTTCACTCCGAGAATATAACAGAATATCGCTTATCAATATAAGTACAAATTAGTTTAGAAAGCTTCTGAACACCCGATCCATTAGGTCTATAAGCATAGCAGGTACATTCGTTAACCCGAAAGGCATCACCATAAATTCATAATGCTCGTAACGAGTCCTAAAGGCAGTCTTGGGTATATCTGACTCTCGCACATTCAATTTGTAGTATCATGACCCCAGTCTATCTTTGAGAACACGTTGGCTCTAAAACACAACTTACATCGAGTACGACTTCCACAAGCGTTCATATATTTCTAAACTAGCCCACCACCGAAACTGATTTCAAGCATTCTCCACTTCTGTCTGGAAAAACTTTCACTCTATCGAAAACCAACTCATTGCCATATTCAAACGTACATCGAAGACTATTTCCTAATCGACTAATGACTATTAACTCGAAATCACATCACCACTTTGTGTTGGACTTCTTTAGCCTTACAACCATCAAGATTAATACTACCACTTGAACTTAATAAGTCATTAGGGATAAACATACCACACAAACTAAATGCTTCCCAGGTATATGCTTACCCATATGAATCCAATCGCAACCTCGTCATATATTTCCTTCACGTACGTACCATCCACCTTACAATCCTTTAACTGAACAATATTAACTCATGATTATCACTCAATCCCTTTACACATTTTTTGCCACACAATCGAATCAAGAACCATTTTCGCACTTTAATTATTTCATCTTACCCACATTTTACCAAGACACTCGATTCACTTAAGGCCAATTACAAAAACAGCATACCCATGAAATTGTATGGTCTTACTTACGCTTTCGCTCTTCTCATCCAAACACTTATTCCTCCTATGTACTCACATTACTCCACCAGAAACAATAGAATTATGTCACCCTTCAACTTCTCGTACATAGAGTTCATATGCTCCCACAAGAAAATTCCTTCTCTATACCAGCAACATCTACTCACCAATCTAAACAAACTTGTTCTAATGAGTCACATCACAAAAGGTTTCCAAAAGCAACTTCTTTGCGACTAACATCGATACCACAACGAAAACCAAATACCACTACATAAGAGTTACACAGTCTAGACGCCAAACGAATACAAACTGATACTTTAAGAACCTATCATGTGAATTAGTAGGTCTGGCTAAAATGTGCACTTCTCCCCTCAAACAATTTTTAGCGTCAATGGGACTCACTGTTTCCACAAACTCCTAGGCACACAAACTCTTGAAAGGTTTAACTAAAGAGTTACCGGTATTTGAGGTGATCTTGATATGCTTCCATTTTCTCTCTAGTCTTTTCAAAGGTTGCTCCATTCTTCTTGTTAGGAATGCATACTAAAAAGCCATGCCTTTTAGGTTTTTTATTCTTGATCCCTGGTACATTAATGAGAAACATTTGAGATATTTTTGTATTCGTGGTTTCATATTTATATTTGTGATGAATGAATGCATAGTCCGTATATT
>JAOTRH010107462.1:0-15537 GCA_034768845.1 Heliamphora exappendiculata | reverse complement strand
AACTTAGGGTGAAGGTGTTGGGTCGATAGCAATGTTTGAGGGTTGTGAGTGCTTGAGCATGACAAAGTCATGTAGCATGTTTAGTTTGTGGATGTTGCAAGGAGTTGCGGAAAGAGAGAGAAGTAAGGTCAGTTGATGTGTTGTTGAGCTTATGGATGGGTCTTGCATTTGGCAACAGTGTGGGAATGGGATGAGAACGTTAGAAAGGTATGCGGCAAGAGCGTTAGAAGGGTATGCACTAAGAGCATTAGATCTAGATTTTGAGTATTATGGTTTCTCATTTTGCACATAAATTTCCATATCCAAATCGCATTGTCACTAGATCGATCATGTCACCATTCCATGAACCCATAGCCTTTGTTTTGGTCTTTAGACGTGTAGAGGGTAAGAGAATAATATATACGCTTTGGGCAGTTTTTTTGCTTTCTATTATCATATTTGAATAGATTAAAATGTATTTTACTTCTACGGGTGTTAGTTATCTTTAAACTTAATGGCAGAGCAACAGGTTATAGATGAAGCTTTCACTCTTGATAACTGATAACCTATGTCTTCAATGCTATTCCCATGATCATGTTTCACTATTAAAGCCTCTTAATTGCTATTGGGTCATCAAAAGCTTTTGTAGATAGGCAAAATTATATATCATCCTCCTGTCTATGTTTTTTATAAACTAACGGCCCTTTAAATGTCCAAATATGCTTCAAAGCTCTCTCTTGATTAAGCCTGCTAGTTAACTTCTATTTTTTTATGAGTATAGAGTTTAGGTCTATTTTTCAAAATCAGGACCTTAATGCGTCAACCTAAATCTACATTTCCAGTACTTTGATCAGTGTTTAAGAGATTGTGTTTTATGTGCGTTGTTATATGTTGTTAAGAGACCAGGCAATGGTCGTGGGTCGTTGTGGATGGAGAGCTTGAGGTTGATCGGGGTGAGCTAATTCTAGCAGTGGCCATTGATTTAGGTTCTTCTATTGCAGGTTGAGAAAATGTTCATGTTAAGTTAGGGCTATTATTGTATTTTTTGTATACTTGTTTTATTATATAAATAATAGTGGTAAGGGAGCTAACTCTAATTTTGGGTGCTCTCTATTTTCACCGTCAGAATAACTCTCTCCTATTCTCTCTCAACTCTCTCTTATTGTTATTCGTTCATTCATTATCAAAGAAAAATCCTATGTAATTAAGTTTTCTCATTCGGTGTTTCTTTTTTTTTTAACTTTTTTTTCCAATCTCAAAATTCGCCATTTGTAAAAAAACAAAAATCTTCCAGAGATGATCGACTGGATCTAAGGATCCAAGTCATGATTTTTCCAAATTTTTTCTGCCAATTTTGCTAATTTTTTTGGTTTTTTTTTTTTTTGAGATTTTCGACGCCAAACCCTAGTTTTTCATAAATCCGCAATTGCGGCTACTTTTTCATAGATCGATGCTTGCTTCCTCTTCCATGGGTACCGACTAGAGTTATACAAGCCTCTATAAGGATCGAATCAATCCTATTGTTAAGTTTTGGTTGATTTTGTCGTGCGGCAAGGGTTTACTCGACCTGTGGCTTCGCAGTTTTTGACCTTTTCCGCCCTTTTTCGATCTGTTTTGGTTCTTGAAGGGCTCGACCAGTGTGTTTGAAGGCTCTATTTGGTTCACCTTAGCCTTCTAGTGTTGTTTGATGGCCGTGACTACATCTGCCTGGGTCTACAACCGTCTGTTTATGTAACATGCCGAAAAATAAAAATAAAAATAAAAATAAATAAAATTAAATAAAATTAAATAAATTACTGTTATTTGAATGTGGCTGGGATTGCAACCGACGGGCAAATGGGGACTAATATCCCCTCATTCATTGAATCGACGAATCAAACCCCCTTAATTTGTAGATTCATGTTTGATGAATCAACCCCCTTGATTTGTAGATTTAATGTTTGATTTTCGATGAATCAACCCCCTTAATTTGTAAATTCAATGTTCGTTTGGGGCTGGGACGACTATAAATTAGAGGGCTTTGAGAAGTTTTTGGCACAAGAAGAGAAAGAAAACAAGAGAGAAGAAAAAGAAGAGAGAAAGAAAAAGAGAGAGAAATGAGAGCTACTGTCAGCCGCTAGCCTCATCAACCACCACCACCGAAGTTGCCAATCTCACCGCCAACCACCATCGGCACCGACCACCACCGGCGACGCCCTCGACGACCTCGCCGACCATCACCGCTGCTGCCAACAAGCCCCAACGCCACTAATTCGTCCTTCGATCCCTCTTTCGGTTCGGTACCCTCTCTCCTCATCTCCTTCTCTGCAATTGCTACTTTGATTTGGTTACGTGATGTTTGGGTTAGGCCTTGTTTGGCCAGATTTTTGATTCTTTTGAGTTTCGTTTTTGTTTGGGCTTAATATTTTTTATTTTTGATTAAGTTTTGTTTAGGGATATTTTATTCTATATTAGTTACTTTTTATTAAGTAATAATAATAATAATAATAATAATAATAATAATACGAAGAAGAAGAAGAAGAAGTTTTTATATTATAAACAAATGATGAATATTTTTCTAAACTGTTTTATGAAAATCAGGTTTTAAATTAAAAGAAGGATTTTATGAACATAATAATCATTTAAAGCGATTAATCATCTTTGTTTAAGCAAATAATAATAGTATGACTTATAAAGATAATATTTTTATCAAGTTAGTGGCTTAAACGTGATTAAGTTAACAAGTTTTGAAAATAAACTATTCATGAAATTAAGTTAAATAAAGGGTTCTACAAAAATATAACTCTATAGATTTTCAAAATTAATAAAGACAATATAGATATTGTTATTGACAAGTTAGTAAACGAGATTTTATGAATAAAATAGAATGATTTGAAAAGAAATATTCAATAATTTTAAGAAATTAAATCAAAATAAAAGATTTTACAAAACTTAAAAGGATTTTTCGGAATTAACAAAATTATCTAAGTTAAAAAGGAAGTAAATAAAAAAAATGTATATATATATTTGTTATATATAGATTTTGAGTTAAAGAGTAAGTTAAATTGTAAAATCTTTTTCTAAATTAAAATTAAATCTAAAGAAAAACTTATCAAAACAAATAAATAAATTTTTAATAACAGTTTTTATGTAAAACAGTGTTTATGTCAAGATTAAAAAGCACATAAATTAAGTGGCTAAAAAATTTTACACTTGTTATTTTATATTTGGGGTGAGCTCTTTTAATATCTGAGTTAGTTTTTATTTCACGTGATTATTGAAAATGATAATGAATGGAATGAATATGAAAAAATAATGAGTTAAACGGCGTCCTGGCCGCTGAGGGACGTTAAGCGTATCAGCGAGGCGAGGAAATAAGGAATGATCATGTCCACTGTATTAAGTGTGGGGTCGCTCCCTACGGATTTCTGGCAAACCGTTTGATATATATTATTCCGACACTGTGAATAATTAATAATTCAGATACTGTTGAACTCACATGTGACATTTGAAGGCGAGAAGAATTCAGTGTTGAAGAATCAGAAGTTTAAGTTATTTCATTTTCTTTATACATGTAACTGTCTTACCTTGTATTTTTAATAAGTTTTATTGAACATTGATTTTGTAGTTAAATGCTCTGGAAATATGTAAAATGAAAATGTCTTTATTAAGAGTCTTTTTATATTCGGATGTGTTTCATGTGTTTTATACATTACATGATTATGAGACAAGATAATGAAAGAAAATTAAGAAAGTTAAAGAGGCCTCTGGTGGGCTTTGACTCACTGGCCGGTCACGGACGCCATTTTTTTAAAAATGGGTCGTGACAGTTTAGCCTTTTTCTAACTTTACTCCAATCTGGTATGGTATTTTAGCTATCTTCGGTGGTCTCGTGGTTCAGTTCTACCTTAATTTGCCCCTGTTTCATCATTTCTTGCTTCCGTTTGCCTCATACTACTTGTTCTTGGTTTTACATAACCATGTCAAATTCTGAAAAGCCTTCTAGTGGTAATGAGGACATTGGATTGATTCGTTCAGAGATTCCTACTAATAGTCCATCTCTTCAAATCAGTCCTGTCAAGTTTGATGGCAGCAACTATTTGATTTGATCTCGTGCTTGTGGTTTAGCCATTGCCGCTCGCAGTGTCTTTGGATATATCACTAGTGAAACTCCGTAGCCAACAGTTGTGGGGTCGCCTCGCACACAGTGGACAGAGGAAAATGCTCTTGTTATGTCATGGCTACTCCATTCTATGCAGCCATCCATTAGTCGCAGTTTTTTGCTTTTGGATACTGCACATAAAATTTGGTCGGCTGCTGCCCAAACTAATTCCCAGACAGGCAATGATGCTCAGCTTATTAATTGATGAAGAAACTCCATTGGTTAGACCAGAAAAATCAATCGCTAACTCAGTATTATGCCAAGTTGACCAGTTTGTGGAACGAGATAGATTATTATCAGGATTTCCATGCCATTTGTACTATTGATACTACCGCTTTCCAGAAAATGGTAGAAAAAAAGCGGGTGTATAATTTCCTTGCCGGCCTCCATATTGACTATAATCCGATCCGTGTCCAAATTTTGGGACGAGATCCGTTCCCTACCTTGAGGCAGGCTTATGCTTATGTTCAACAGAAAGAGAGTCGTCGTCATGCTATGGTTCTTCCTCCCAGTCAGGAGCTCTGTATTAACTGTCACGTCCATCACTCGACCGGGACAACCTATCAAATTTGGGGAAAAGAGTGGTTCAATCGCTCGTGATCAGTTGCGCTGTGAGCATTGTGGTAAAACCCGTCATACTATTGATCACTGCTAGAAGTTACATGGTCATCCTACTCAGGGACGCAGCGGTGGCCGTGGTAGTGGCTGTAGTAGTCCTATTCGCTCCAACGTTCATCTTTCTGAGATCCTTAGTAGCACACCTGGTGCGACTGACCCTCTCTGAAGCGGAGTTGACTACTCTCAGGCGCCTAATGGCTCGGGTTGACATCTCTCCTTCTCTAACCTCCACTTCCACCTCTAACTTTGCTCAATCGGGTATATCTTCTTGTACACTTAGTGCTGTTGCCTCTCCTATTCTTTGGATCATTGACTCCGGTGCCATTGATCATGTGACTGGGTCTTCTACCTTGTTTTCTTCTTATTCTACTTGTTCTAGTAAAGATAAGGTTCGCATAGCCGATGAATCTTTATCTTCTGTTTCTGGCAAATGTTCTATCAATTGCTCTTCCACCCTTTCTCTCTCATCCGTTCTTCATGTTCTCAATTTTTCTACTAATCTCTTATTTGTTCGTCGTCTTACCAGGTCAAGTAAATCCACTCATTGTGTTTTTCAGGAACTAGTGACGGGAAGAACGATTGGCAGTGGTAATGCGTATGGTGGACTGTACTTACTGGATGTTCCATCTACCTCTTCTCTTTCACCTTCACCGTCTGGCCAAGCTCTTCATGTCGATACTGGACCTTTACTTTTACAGCTACATCAGTGGTATCGTCGTTTGGGGCATCTTTCCTTTGGAGTTTTAGTGAGGCTTTTTCCTTCTTTAGCTAAACATTGTTCTAGAAGTACCTTTTGTTGTGAGGCTTGTGAACTTGCTAAACACAAACGATCTGTTTATCCTTCAGTTAATAAACGTAGTAATTTTCCATTTATGCTTATCCATTCTGATGTTTGGGGTCTTTTACCAGTTATATCTATTTCTGGTTATCGATGGTTTATGACTTTTATTGACTGTTATTCTCGTGTTACTTAGGTTTATTTACTTCGTGCTAAAAGTGAAATTTTTTCATATTTCCAAAATTTTCATAACATGGTGTGTACCCAATTTGATGCCACCATCAAGATTTTTCGTTCTGATAATTGGACTAAGTATCTTGATGGTGGTTTCTGCACCTATGTCGAGGCTCATAGTATTATTCTCTTTCAGACAAGTTGTGTCCGCACTCCTGAACAAAATGGGATGGCAGAACGAAAAAATCGTCATCTTCTTGAGGTTGCCCGTTCTCTTCTTTTCACTATGCATATTCCCAAGTCCTTTTTGAGTGACGCAGTCCTCACCGCTGCCTATCTTGTTAATCGTTTGCCTTCTAGTGTCTTTCACTTCAAAACCCCTTTGGAACTTCTACCCCTGTTTCCACCTCTCTCTTCTCTTCCACCTAGGGTCTCTGGGTGAACTTGTTTTGTTCATGCGCCTAAATACTCAGGTGGCAAATTGGATTCTAAGGTTGTTAAATGTATCTTCATTGGCTACTCTCCTACTCAAAAAGGATATAAATGCTATTTTCCTACCACTCGCAAAATATTTGTCAATATGGATGTTACTTTTTGGGAGACTGAGTCGTTTTTTCGCCCTACTGAGACATCTCTTCAGGGGGAGACATCTACATTGGAAAAGATAGTGCAATCGAATATGCTTCTTCAGCCTAATCAGGAGTCTCATGGGTTGGTATTTCCAAATCTTATACACCCAGACCGTATTCCCACTGAGAGGGAGAAGGAAGGGTCGGGTGAGGGGAAAACAGAGCAGGTTATTATTGGACGGTTAGATCGAACTGATCTGCATACTTATTCTCGACGTCAGAAGGATCAGTTTGCTCGTGCACCACTACTACCTTGCCAGTTGCTCTCTTCGCCGAGTCCGCCCCCTGTTTCAGTCTCTTCCACTGCTTCACTTGGTAATGAATCATCTGTTGTTAATCTTGATACTTGTGATTTACCTATTGCCCTTTGAAAAGGCGTTAGGACATGTACTCAACATTCAATTTTACAATTTGTCTCATATGACTCATTATCAAACCCATATTGTGTTTTTGTCTCGTCTTTGTCCTCTATGTCGATTTCGCAGGGTTGGAAAGAAGCAATTGTGGACTCTCAGTGGAAAAAGGCTATGATTGAAGAGATGAAAGCTCTAAAAAAAGAATAGTACCTGGGAGGAGTTAATCTCTCTTCCAAACAGGAAGAAGCTAGTTTGGTGCAAATTGGTGTTTACTATCAAATACAACGCAAATGGGTCAGTGGAGAGATTGAAGGCAAGACTAGTTGTTA
This sequence comes from Heliamphora exappendiculata, assembly GCA_034768845.1. Classification (NCBI taxonomy): domain Eukaryota; kingdom Viridiplantae; phylum Streptophyta; class Magnoliopsida; order Ericales; family Sarraceniaceae; genus Heliamphora; species Heliamphora exappendiculata. Next base: position 8,533 of record JAOTRH010107462.1, on the reverse strand, counting down.
AGGGCTTTACACAGACTTATGATATTAATTATCAGGAGACTTTTACCCGAGTCGCCAAAATGAATTATATTCGAGTACTCTTGTCTTGTGCTGCTACTATGGGTTGGCCTCTCCAATAATTGGATGTGAAGAATGCATTTCTCCATGAGGACTTAGAGGAAGAAGTTTATATGGATGTACCACCAGGGTTCTCATCCCTTGAAACTGAAGAGGTGTGTAAATTGAAGAAAACTTTATATGGGCTCAAGCAATCTCCAAGAGCCTGATTTGAAAGATTCTTCAAGGCTATGCTAAGATTTGGATACCGACAAAATCATGCAGATCACACCATGTTTATCAAGCGTAGTAATAATAAGATCGCAATTCTTATTGTATACGTTGATAACATAGTTGTGACAAAGAATGATGCAGATGAGGTGTCCCATCTCAAGGAAAGTCTAGCTAAAGAATTTGAGATGAAAGATCTGGGGGCGTTACGATACTTTCTTGGGATTGAGGTTGCTAGATCAGAGAATGGCATCTTCATTTCCCAGCGTAAGTACATTCTTGATAGCGTAAGTACATTCTTGAAGTCCTCGAGAAAACTGGCATGTTGGGTTGTCAATCAACAGATTCGCCTATTGAGGCTAATTATCGTCTCAGTAGTGTGACGGTGAACCAACTGACAAGGGCAGATTTCATAGGCTTGGGAGAAGATTAATATATCTATCTCATACTAAACATGTGTTAAGTAGTAAGGGTTAATATATTTATATATATTATAGTACGTGGTATTATATGGGTACGCCCACAGTAGCTATTGTAATTCTCTTTTTCTTAATAAATATGGGTGTATGTCTCCTTTGGCGAGATACACTCTTCTCTATAATCCCCTTTATTCTAACATGGTATCAGAGCCATGAAACCCTAACCATCACGAAACCCTAACCCCAATCCTACCCACCAATGGCAAAACCCTAACCCTAGCCGCCACCCACCAGAACCTATCACTGTCAGACCACCTCACCTACCCCCGAAGGCCTCGCCGACCACCGTCGGCTCTCCAGGAGCCTGCGCCGACCACCGTCGACCTCGTCGACGACTCCAAAGTCTGCGCCGACCTTCGTCGAGGCTCTAGCAAGCTTCGTCGCCCCTCGTCGGTCCTTCTAGAGGCTTCGCCGATCCTCGTTACCCCCTCTAGGGGTGCCATCGTCCACAGTCGGCGCGACCACGGAGGTCGCCGACCCTCGTCAGTCCTTCCAGGGGTGACGTCGACCACCATCCACCATCTGAGGAGCTTTGGCGACCACGGGCGAGCCATTATAGGCCCTTGCCAACCTCTGCAGGCTCCTTCTGAGTCTTGCCACTCACTCCTAGCCTTCCGACATATCTCGAACCAGTGCGACTAGGTTCTCTTTCCCTCACAGTGATGTCTGCTGGTTCCCTGATGCTGTGAGGGTTTGGTGTGGTGCTTTCTCGTACCTCCGTGTGGATTGAGACGTGTATTTCGTGGTATTTTTGGTTCCTTGTTGATGCACAAGGATGTCAGAGGATTCTGTGACCCACGAATCCAATGTTAAGGCTGGTCGGCAGCGTACCACGGAGGTGTTTTCCTCATCCACACGATTGGTAGATCGGCAACTTGATGGCGCCAACAATTATGCATTATGGAAGAAAAGTGTTTTGAAGTCGCTTCAGGGAATGGAGCTCGATTCCCACTTATTTGATGATCCTCCATCTCAGACCTCAGCAACCGTTCGGACCTGGACCTGGGACGATGCCCGGATATTTAGTCAGCTACTCAATTCAATGGAACATTCCGTTCAGGCCTTGGTGGCAAACGATACCGTACGAGAGATCTGGTCCTCATTGGAGTCCATTTATTCATCCACCAATGACCTCTCCCGTTTATATGACGTTATGAAAGGCTTCTTTCAATCTCAGCAATCCGAAAAGCCGCTTCAGAATCATTTTTTGCAATTCAAGGTTTTTGCAGACGAGTTTGACCGCTCCTTCCATTCACGAATCAATTGTCCCAGTTTCAGCAACAGAGACAACTATTGGTGGTGTGCTTCTTAGCTAGTTTAGATTTCGAGTTCAACTCGGCACGTTCTCAAATCCTTGCCGGGCAGATATTCCTACTCTTTTCGAGGCATTCCAACGCCTAAGTCGAGCATCTCGTCGGGATGACTCTCGCGGCCCTACTGCATCCCTTATTGAGGCATCTGACCAATCTGCTCTAGTAGGTATTCATGGCAACCGCAGCAGTCGAGGCCGCGGTCGTGGTAGTGGTAGGTCTGGTCGTGGAGGGGGCCGTGATGGTGGTCGCGAGACCCGTACGTGCCATTATTGCGAAATTAGGGGGCACATTCGTAGTGAGTGCTACAAACTTCATGGAAAGCCCCCACTGGTGGCCAATGTCACATCCAATTTCAGCCAGCCAGACTATATCCAACCGAGTCCTCATGGAGCATCCAGCTTAGCCAGACGAGTTGTGGAGATGACTGCAGCAGAGTACAATCAGTACATGTATGGACAGACTAGAAAGCATGCGGGTTCGTCTGAGATACCAGCAGCCACATTTGCAGGTAATCCTACTACATGTGCGGCTACCCCCCACACTTGGGTTATAGATTCTGGCGCTTCTGCTCACATGGTTGGATCATCAGGTATTCTCTCTTATTACAAGCCTACCCCTGGTCATGCTGGTGTCTTGGTGGCTAATGGATCTTCCCTAGCTGTCAAGGATTGCGGTGTTACGACACCAACCTTTGCTCTCTCTTTATATAATGTCTTGCATACCCCTGATAACCCCTTCAATTTATTATCCATCAGTCAAATTACCTCTGATTTGGGTTGTTCAGTGATATTCTTTCCTGATTCTTGTATTTTTCAAGATCTTTCAATGAAGAGGACTATCAATAGAGGACGGGTCTCTAGGGGGGTTGTACCTGCTGGATGCTACTCCTGCTCAAGCATATTCAGTCGTATCATCTTCTGCTCTTGATATTCACTGTCGTGTTGGGCATCCCAATTTACCAAATCTCAAATTACTTTACCCTAGTTTAAAGTCTGTGTCGACTATTGAGTGTGAGTCGTGTCGTTTTGCTAAGCACATGTGTATATCTTTTTCTTCTCGTGTCAATAAAAGAGCTTCAGCTCCATTTCAGTTAGTTCATTCCGATGTCTGGAAAGCTAGTCCGGTCACCTCTTTATTTGGTTTTCGCTACTTTGTGAGTTTTGTTGATGATTACTCTCGCACCACATTTCTCTATTTAATAAAGCATAAATCTGAGACTTTGTCTGTATTTACCCAATTTGGCATTACTATACAAAATCAATTTGGCACTTGTGTTAAAATCTTGCGGAGTGATAATGGGGGGAGTATTTGTCTACTGTTATGAGGGAATTCTTGATAAGTCGTCATATTTCCCATCAAATGTCGTGTCCCGATACTCCCGAACAAAATGGGGTAGATAAACGGAAAAATAGACATGTGTTAGAAACAGCCTGAGCTCTATTGTATCATATGCATGTGCCTCATCAGTTTTAAAGTGAGGCGGTTCTTACGGCGTGCTATCTCATTAATCGCATGCCATCCACTGTATTGGGTGGTATTTCTCCTATCTCTGCCCCAACTCCTATGGCGCCTCTACACTCCTTGCTCCTTCAAATCTTTGATTGCATATGCTATGTGCGCGACACTAGACCACAAGTTACCAAACTTGATTCTCGTGCCCTCAAATGTGTGTTCCTTGGCTATCCTCAGTTTCAAAAAGGGTATCGGTGTTATTGTCCTGCCCTCCGTCGATTTGTTGTGTCTCGGAACGTCACCTTTCTTGGGTCAATCCATTTCTATTCACCATCTCCTTCCCGTCCATCTCCAGCTCGCGAGTCATCTCCCCCTCCTTTGTCTGCTGATTTTATGTTTTCTCGAGTTACCACTGATATTCATGCTACATCTCCTGAGCCGCTCTCCACGCTGCCTCCTGCACCTTCACCTCCAAGTGATCCGACCCCTACTGAGCCAGTCCTCTCGTTGGCTGATCTGCCAGCAAGTGAGCCCTCTACTGCTACCCGTTGCCCATATCGCTGATGTCCGGATCACCCCAGGTATGTTGAGTCTTATAAGGGGTTGTCAGCTTCCTTACAGGCTTTTATTTCTACACTGGATACTACTACTGTTCCAAGAAGTGTTTCAGAGGCTCTCTCTCATCCTGGTTGGCGATCAGCTATGTTAGAGGAAATGTCAGCCTTGGAGCATAATGGTACTTGGGAGCTTGTTCCTCTTCCTGCCGGGAAACAGGCCGTTGGCTGCAAATGGGTCTATATTGTGAAGGTGAATCCTGATGGCTCTTTGGCTCGTTTAAAAGCACGCATTGTTGCGAAGGGATATGCTCAGACATATGGCATTGACTACTTTGAGACTTTCTCTCCAGTCTCCAAGATGATCTCCATTCGGTTACTCCTCTCTCTTGCTGCCACCAAGCAATGGCCCCTGTATCAGCTGGATGTTAAGAATGCCTTCCTCCACAACGGCCTTTAGGAAGAAGTTTATATGGAGCAACCTCCCGGGTTTGTTGCTCAGGGGGGGTCTGGCCTTGTGTATCGCCTTCGTCGGTCCTTATATGGTCTCAAACAATCTCCTTGGACATGGTTTGGGAGATTTAGCACGGTGGTACAACAGTTTGGACTCCGACAATAAGGCAAAGATCATACAGTGTTCTTTCGTCAGACTGATGCAGGATGTATTCTTCTCGTTGTCTATGTTGATGATATTGCTATTACTGGTGATAATCATGTTGAGATTGGAAACCTAAAGACTTTCTTGCAGTCACAATTTCAAACGAAAGATCTTGGACACTTGCAATATTTTCAAAGCGTCGAGGTAGCTAGAGGTAAGCATGGGATCTTTATTTCTCAAAGGAAATATGTGATTGACATTCTGCGTGAGGGGCCGGTCTACTGAATGCAAAAAGTGTGGAGTCTCCAATGGATCCAAGTATGAAGCTTCTTTTTGGTGAAGGTGATGTGTTTCCTCATCCAGACGGGTATCGACGAATGGTGGAAAAACTTAATTATTTGACTACCATGACTAGACCCGACATTGCCCATCCGATCAGCGTTGTGAGTCAATTCATGTCTGATCCTCGTACTCCCCACTGGAATGCAGTGGTTCATATTCTTCAGAATCTCAACTGCAACCCAAGGATGGGTCTACAGCTTTGTGATCGGGGTCATTCGCGTACCGAAGGCTATTCTGATGCAGATTGGGTAGGATGTCCAATTGATAGAAGATCCACATCAGGGTTCTCTGTTTTTGTTGATTGGAACCTCGTGTCATGAAAAAGCAAGAAGCAAGACATGGTATCAAGATCAAGTGCAGAGGCAGAATACAGGTCCATGGCATTAGCTACATCTGAAATTATGTGGGTTCGACAGCTTCTCACCGAGTTAGGTGAACCGCCGATGGGTCCTACTAAATTGTGGTGCGATAATAAGTCTGCAGTTTATATTGCCACAAATCCGATGTTTCATGAGTGAACCAAACACACCGAGATTGACTGTCACTTTATCTGTCATGAGTACAAGAATGGCACCATTGGGTTTAGTTCGGTTTGATCTGATGAACAACTTGCTAACTTGTTCACTAAGGCATTGCCGGGATCTCGAGTCAATTACATCTGTAACAAGTTGTGCAAGATTGATATATATGTTCCAACTTGAGGGAGTGTTAAGTAGTAAGGGTTAATATATTTATATATATTATAGTACGGGGTATTATGTGGGTACGCCCACAGTAGTTATTGTAATCCTCTTTTTCTTAATAAATATGGGTGTAGGTCTCCTTTGACAAGATACACTCTTCTTTATAGTCCCCTTTATTCTAACAACTTGATATTGCATATGCTGTAAAAGTTATTAGTCAGTTTATGCATGATCCCCGTAGTACGCATCTTGATACCGTTTATCACATTTTGCCGTATCTTAAGTCTGCTCTAGGAAAAGGACTTCTGTTTTCTAATCATGGTTACATAAAATTAGAAGCATTCACGGATGCGGATTGGGCTTGTTCAGTTGATGATAGGCGGTCTACATCGGGATATTGCACGTTTATAGGAGGTAATTTGGTTACTTGGAGAAATAAAAAGCAGACAGTAGTAGATAGATCAAGTGCAGAGGCTGAGTACAAGGCCATGGCACATGGCATTTGTGAACTTCTCTTGCTCCGAGTTCTATTGAAGGATCTGGGATTTGAGTGTGAAAAGCCTATGAAGTTATATTGCGATAATAAAGCTGCCATCAACATTACTCATAACCCAGTACAACATGACAAAACGAAGCATATTGAGATTGACAGACACTTCATTAAGGAAAACCTATGCAAGGGTTCAATTTGGATACCATTTGTGAAGTCTGCATATCAATTAGCAGATATTTTTACTAAAGGACTTAGTAGCAAGGTGTTTCACTCCATTATATGCAAGTTGGGCATGAAGAATATCTATGCATCAACTTGAGGGAGAGTGTTCAGTTGGAGCTATTATTGTATTTTTTGTATGTTTGTCTTATTATATAAATAATAGTGGTAAGGAAGTTCATGTACTGCCCGAGAGTTGTGAGATGTTTACAATCATTTCTGGTAAGGATGGTTGTGTTAGTTATGATTAGATTAACCAAATAGTTGAAAAAATGAACAAGTTGAAAGTCAGGGATAAAAGTTTGGTGGAATTTAAGAAAAGTAAAAAGGGACTAAACTTCCGAGAAGTGGAAGGAACTTAAACGTCTTCGATGCTCAATTAACTATGATAGAAAGGAGAAGGTGAAGGAGTAATGTGGGAAAAAGAAAGTTGTCAGCCCTTTCTTCGTCTTCATGTAGGAATTTAGGAGGAATTAAGGAGCATGCTGATATCAAGTCTCGTTGTTGTTATTGGTAAGGCAGGAGACCATCATGAACGAAAATTGATGATTGATGAAGAGGAAGCACATTGGGCGACATTGATTTTATCTTGATTTGTTATCTTAAGTTTGTTTTGGTTCTGTGGGTTGTTTGGGATCTGTGTATTGGGTGTTGGTTTCATTTTTTTTTTCTTTTTCTTATTCTCTCTCTTCTTCTTGATTGCATTTTGGTTATGTTTATGCCCCCATAACTTTACACAAAAAGTTCCTTTGGATGTTGATCGAAAAGAAATTATAACACTAATATCATATATGACGAGAGCTGTTGATATATAGCATATCGTCGACAATTGTAAAGCATGCTCATATAATTAAATTGATGGTTAACTAATTGATATTGAGGAGTTTTGGAAACTAAGAAAAAATGAATTAAGATGAATATGATCACAATTAGTTGGAATCAAATTATATGATGATAATGGATATAGAAAGAAATACAAGTAGCCATCGCTTCTCTCTTGGCTGAAAGTCCCTAAACCGAAGCTCAGCCAAGTGAATTAGTGTCCTATATAGGCTGTGCACAGTTACTCATGTCCGTGGTCCCAACACGGGATGATGGGTGGCATCGCGGCTGTAAGTCTCCAAAGCCATTGAGATGTTCCCTTCACTATTGAGAAATAACTAAGACTGCTTGCTTTCTGTGTATCTATTTGGTTTTCATAAATAGAATGTAAATGAATATATTGGAAGGCATAAGAAAGTAAGGAAATGTTGAATTGATTGGAATAAAAGAAGACTTATAATGTACATGCATTGTTACTGTTATGGCATCATATACGTGATAATTAAATGTCCACCGTTCATCATATGTATTCCAGACTACTGGTAATCTATACTATTATATAAAGACAACGGGTCACTTTGGTGTAAACTCCAAATTGAAGTGAACTCACACTTTTATCATTCCAAAATTGCCCTTCAAAAAAATTATATTTCCACCATTGTTCTATGTTGTTATACTTGCTCATCCAATAACTATAAGGGCAATAAAGTAAAAAAAGATCAATTTTTCCCCAAACTCCTCTCTCTTTCCAATCTTACTTTTAAATATTGCATTTAATTTAACTTTTTCTTAGTTTAATATTTTTTTATAATAAATTAAATGTTGGACACGTTAAATACGGAGGCTATTATTAATTAAAACGGCAATTCTAACCTTCACTAAATATTTCCAACATTTTCTCAGCATCCAAACAAGTAACCAAAGTAACATTTATGAGGGTAAAAAAAAAGGTAATTTGGACAGAGAAACTCAGAACGGTCGAGAAGAACTCACAGTATTCGCCTGTGCACGGGCTTCAAGCCGTCGCGAATATCTGGCAGAGCTCGGCCGAGCAATACCGACATTGCGTAGGCCATGTAGGCTTCCGTAGCCTCCTTGTGAAGCTCAGTGGGGACAATCCTCCCGTCAATTCCATTGCCGTCGCTCACAATCACGCTCCCGTTCCCTTCTTCTGCCTCCTCTCTCGCCGTCTCATCTCTGCGCCGGACCTTCACCGGCCGAACCGGCCTCAAAGTAGCGGCCGAGAGGAATCGGAGCTCGGAGATGCCGTGCTGGAGGCTGTGCAAGCGGGTGGGAGCGACGGGGAGGGAG
>JAOTRH010107441.1:0-15540 GCA_034768845.1 Heliamphora exappendiculata | reverse complement strand
ATAAACTGAAAAAACTAAAATTTTGACATGCAACAATAATATAGAAATCACACAAACAGATAAACTAACCAACACACGATGAGACAAGAAATTTTTACGTGAAAAACCCCCAATAAAGATAAAAATCACATGACTAATTCTAGTTCAAGAAAACAAGCATTATATATGAGTTTGGTTACAAGAAAAGCCTTACAACACCAGTCGAATCCTCAACCTAAGATTACCCGTCTTTTTACCGAATCCTCGTGAGCCAATGCTGTGCTTGTTTGTCGCAGAAATTCTCCTACGGACTTTGTCACTTGAGACTCCTCTCAAGTACTGGTTGCCATGATCAAGATGATGAATTGACGATGAACTTTGAATGTGTTAAGCCAACATGGGATCGCCAATTCTTGCTTAGGAACTCCCCCTCTCAATACTCAGTTACAGCCTCTCAATCCAAAACAAAATAAAACTCATGCTATATCCCTGTTTCCTAAACTCAAAACACATATGTCACCAAAAGGCTGCTAACCCTACTTAACATATAATAAAGTCTCAAGGTAGACCGCTCGAACGATCTTTAGACCGATCGAGTGGTCAAGCCTGCCATGCTTAAAACCTTTATTGCAGAATACTGTGACTTGGGAAGCTCTGAATTCATCCTTCTAATCTCAATTCTACACAAAAATACTTTCACAGAAGAGCAAGCATCATATCGAGAGATTATTATTAAAGACAATAAAAATAAAGATTGTGTCACAGACTTGTGAACAAGAGGAGAAAGAGACTTAGGTGAAAAAATTCTAACAATCTCCCCAATTGGCAATTCTGTGACAACCAGCAGTTAAGCCAAACAAAAATACCGAGAATTTCACAAAGCCAATAAGGAAGAAAAACATGAACAAATCCATGCTAAATTTTACCCAATAATGTATCTCAATGTGCCAACAAAAAAAATATATCAACATGAAAGTATCCTGGCAAAATGATATATCAAAATGTATCTCAATGTACCACCAACCACCAAAACAAAATGTCAACATGAAAAAATGTATCTCTATCAGATCCACTAAAGATGTATCAAAAACTAAAGCTATACTAGATAATACCACAAGCTAACTAACCAATTCTCTTCCTTTGGCACTGAATTGCCAAAGTGATGCAAAAAAAAAAAATCACTGAGGAGGGGGTAGATGGGCACTAACAAACGCCATAAACTCCTGCTGCTCCTGCCAAACCATCTGCGCATGCTGAAGTAAACCCTGAACATCAGCGCGGAGTAAATTGACGTCCTCGCCTATCAGCCTAACCTCAGCCTCCATCCTCGTCAAACGAGTAAGAACCTTGGGATCGGGAGGAAGATCGACATTCGGATCATGACCCAGCTTCTCGGGGTCAGAAGTCTCAACTCCAGAAGGACCTGCAGATGGAGAAGCCAGGGGAATATGCGAAGAACTCTACTTAAGGGTGGTTTTAGAGATAGGCTTAGGTAGGAAGGCAAGCTCATCAGGGTGAGACCCGAAATGGTATTCGGGGACACGAAGGGAGCAGAGATACTGAGTGATGAAGAACCCAAATGGAATCCCAAGGGAATATTTTCCACCGACCACCCTTACAAGAGCATAAAACATGACAAGACTCACATCAACGGCTTAGCGATTAGCAATGGCCCACATCAAATAGCCGTGAGGCTGGGAGATCTCAGATGTGTGACCTTTAGGTGTAATATTGGCACAGACTATGAGATTAAGAGGACGATAATCTGGGGTAAGATCCCGTTGAGGGTTTAGAACACCGGCTACCCATGAATGGGTAGACCCACATATGGCCGAAGCGGTTGGGCCATAATCAAACGCTTCCTCATGAAAAAAGGAGGAGCGAGCAAAGATAGGGTCAGTGGGCCATGACTCGAGGCCGAGCCAAGAGGCGATAGTATCCAGTGTAATCTGAAAATTAACTCTGCGAACATGACCATAAAATGTGTCAATCTCAAAGGAGACCTCAACGAGAGAGTTATAAAACTCTCAGACCATGGAGAGATTCACCGACAGGGATGACTGGAAAGATAACAATGAATCCCACTTTCGAGCAAGGAAGGATGTGATAATAGCATTGTCCGGGAATCCTCTAAGAACACACTCCGTTCCAAAAGGACCGGACGTTTAGAGTAGGATTCGAGGAAGGTTTTTAAGGAAGAATGGGATTGAAACCGACGGGACAACTCGATGATGTTGCCTAGAGCAGTAGACTTGGCTCTGTATTTGGGGGGCATATTTCTAGGGCAAACCATATATACCACAATATGTAAGAAGAAAACGATCCCCGACACCAGAAAAAAAAACGAACCAAAAGAAAACAAACAAAACAAAAAAAATATTAAACCAAACTAAACAAAAAAAAAACTCTTAAACCTAGAAAAACAAAAAAAACACAACCTAAGATCAACAGAACAAAGAAACATAATAAAAAAAATATACAAACCCTAGACAATGAAACTAAAGTGAAAGACTAAGAACAAATACCTGGAAGATGGGAAAGACTAGAAAGAAATTTACAAAAGACACGAGCTTGAGAGGAAAACTTCAAAAAGCTAGATCGGCACAAAGAGAAGAGAGAGAGAGAGAGAGAGAGAGCACCACGAACTAATGAGAGAAGGAACCTTTGAACATGATTTGAAAACTCAATAGGCACGAAGACCGCTCGAGCGGTGTCCCCGCTGTGGTGAGAAAACAAAAGCCACACAAGAGAAATCGAGAGTGCAAAAAGACCACCCAAGTGACCAATTGATCAGTTTATCGGGCGGTGAAACCCTTACTTCAGTATAATGAATAGAGGACTGCAGAATCGAGAGTAACTACAAACCGCTCGAGACACCGCTTGAGCGGTGTAGCAAGCAAACACACACATGGATCTAAAACATAAGACACACCTGACGCCAAAAATAAAACAAGCAAAACAAAACAAAACAAAAAAACTTTATAAGAGGAAGGGCACTCTAGAGAAGAGATGAGTACCAAGCGTAATCCAGACCATATGGATGCAATATTCGAACCCACATTCAGAGGCATAACTAGAAATCCATGAGACTGAGCCTTCTCATATAAAAAGAGAAATGCATTCCGAACGACTTCTATGATATCATGTGGGTGTGTGCACTGAGATGAACATAATTAGCAGGTTGTAGCACATATTGAACCCAACGATGCGACATTCTTTAGATATATCATAGAGCAATGAGTTACACATAAGGAATCCATTTCAACCCAAACATGGTCGACAGACAAACTCCCCCTTAATCCAGGCATGGAAGGAAAAATTAAGCATGGATCCTCTGGCGGCTGCGACACTAAGACATGCAAGAAAGCAAGGCACACTTAGGTAGCCATTTCCAGAATCAACCTTTTTTTTAAGAATAGCCACGAATGCAAAGGCGGCTTTCACACTAATACGAACGAAAAAATAAGGTTCGCATAAGTAGCCATTTTCTTATAGACAAACGCATATTGGCACTCAAACTGAGACAGCTACACACTAGTACGTACGAAAAGATATGGTCCGCATAGGTAGCCATTTTCTCAACCACAAACAAAATTTTCCCCAGATCAGAGTGAGATTCATCTTTAGAGAATATAAGGGTTGTCAAGAGTTCATTTCATGCAATCAAGGAGAACTGATACACAATCAGAGCATAATCACCAGTGGATTTACGTATATGAAAAACCAGACTAACCCAGACAACCAGAGGTGTACATAATAGAATTAGGTCCGAATGCATTGCAAGAGTTATATGAGAGGACCAACCCAAACACAGAAAATAGCAAGTCTTCGGATGTAAAAAACAAACAAGGCAAACATACAGATTCATAGATTTACAAAAGGTACTTAGAACTTCATACAAAGTGTCCAACACCTTTTTTTTTAAGAAGAAAAAAAAATTACTTGACCAGACAAACTTCTAGAGTCTTCCTAAGAAACTCAAACCGGGGATGGTCAAGAGGCTTACTGAGAATGTCAGCTCGCTGTAACACAGTGTCTATATGTTCAAGCACAACAGTGGCATCTTCTACGAGATCTTGAATAAAGTAATGACGAATGTCTATATGCTTAGTTCGAGAATGTTGAACAGTGTTCTTAGAAATATTTATAGCACTAGTATTGTCGCAATATAACATAATAGGACCCTGTTCAAACCCGTAATCAGACAACATATGCTTCATCTATAGAATTGAGTGCACCCACTCCCAGCTGTTATGTATTCAGTTTCAGCTGTAGAGAGAGATATGGCATTTTTTTGCTGTGCCATGAGACAAGATTGTTTCCTATGTAAAAGCACCCACTCGAGGAACTTTTTCTATCATCGACACTCCCAACCCAATCAGCATCAGAAAAAACCCACGATATCAGCAGTAGTATCATATGTAAACCAAATTCTATACCCAAAAGTTCCATTTACATATTTGATGATCCGTTTAACAGCTTGCAAATGAGACTCTTTAGGACTTGCCTGATATGTAGCACACACCCCAACACTAAAGGCAATATCAGAGCGACTCGCAGTCAAGTATAGCAAACTTCCTATCATACTTCGGTATATGGTCTGGTCAACAGGTTTACCAGACTCATCTTTAGATAACTTAGTAGTGACGCTCATAGGAGTTCTAGCATGCTTAGAATTGTCTAAACTAAATTTCTTGACCAAGTTCCTAGCATACTTAGACTGAGATATAAACATGCCAGATTCTGACTGTTTAACCTGAAGTCCTAAGAAATAATTCAATTTTTTCATTAAGCACATTTCAAATTCAGTGCTCATTTCTCTTGAAAATTCAGTCACAAGAGTGTCATTAGTAGACCCGAATACTATGTCATTGACATATATTTGAGCAACAAGTATGTCATGAGTCTGCGTGTAAATAAACAAAGTCCTATCAACACCACCCCTAAAAAAACATTTCACTAACAGGAATGAAGTTAACCTGTCAAACCAAGCTCTAGGAGCCTGTTTCAACCCGTAGAGAGCTTTCCTAAGTTTTAGAACATGATTTGGTAAGGTCGGGTTAACAAACCCTTTAGGTTGCTCTACATAGGATTCTTCTCTAAGATCACCATTTAATAAGGCACTCTTGACATCCATTTGAAATAGTTTGATGTGAAGTTTACATGCAATAACAAATAAATTTTTGATAGATTTAAGACGTGCAATGGGGGCAAAAGTCTCATTAAAATCAATTCCTTCAACTTGAGTGTAACCTTGTGCTACCAATCTAGCCTTATTCCTAATCAGTTCACCAAATTCATTTGTTTTGTTTTTGAAAATTCATTTGGTGCCTATGACATTCTTGTCAGCGGGCCGAGGGACTAGTTCCCACACATTGTTCCTAGCAAATTGTTCTAATTTCTCATGCATGGAATTAATCCAATACTCATCAAACAAGGCCTCATTAACATTTTTCGGTTCAATTAACAACACAACACAAATTAGTTACCTCATCCCGCATTTGACGTCGAGTCCTCATCCTATCAGTGACTTCTCCTAGTACTTGAGACACTAGGTGATTGAGCTTTACCCTCGCAGAGGGTTCTAGTCCTTTCTGTTGAGAACCTTTTGGTTCTGTTTCTTGCATTAGTAGGGGTCTTCTCTATAGAGTCTTCACTTGCTTCCAATGTCGCCTGACTTTCATTCTTTTCAGCTTCCGGTTCTTCAATGTATATGAAATAGAAAAATCAATATCAGCAAGTGTAACAATTGGTTCATCATCAATAACCACATTTATAGACTCTATAACAGTAGAAGTTCTATTATTAAAAATTTTATATGTACGGCTATTGGTGGAGTAAACTAAGAAGATCCCTTCATCACTGCGAGAGTCAAACTTACCTAACTGCTCCCTATCCCAAAAAATGTAGCACTTACTACCAAAAGTACGAAAGTACTTAACATTTGGTTTGATTCTTTTGCACAACTCATAGGGGGTGTGAAGAGTTCCTAGTCTCTGGTAGACACAGTTAATGATGTAACATGCAGTGTTTACCGCTTCTGCCCAAAACTGTTGTGAAACCTTCTTATCATGCAACATGACCCGTGCTATTTCTTGAAGAACCCGATTTTTTCTTTCAGCCACTCCATTTTGCTGAGGAGTTTTAGGCGCATAAAATTCATGCTGAATACCCACCTCTTCACAAAATGAAGTGAATTCAGAATTTTCAAACTCCTTCCCATGATCAGACCGAATACGGATAACTAAATTGTGGGACTTGGGTTTTTCATTTTGAAATTTAAGGACAAGAGTTTAGAAACTTGAAAACATGTCAGGCTTTTCTCTCAAAAAATTAACCCAAGTAAATCGAGAGAAATCATCCACAGCTACAAAAATATATTTCTTCTTGCCTAAATTTTCAGTCCTAGTTGGTCCCAACAAATCTATGTGAATCAGCTCCAGAGGAGTTTTGGTGCCTAAACCATCAGTTTTCTTATGTGAAACTCTAGTCTGTTTACCTACCTGGCACGCACCACATACCCGGTGCAATTGACTTCCCAACTTTGGAATGCCTCGAATTAACTCTTTATTGGCAATCTTAGTGAGATCCTTGTAATTAACATATCCAAGTCTCCGATACCACAGTTCAACATCATTGATTTTCATCGAATTACAAGTTTCAGCATTTACAGGAATGATACCATAGCAATTATCAGATGTCTAACACCATGCATGATAGTTTTACCTTTCTTATCCAAAATGATGCAATTATCTTTTGAAAAATGTACTTCATGATGAGTGTCACACATCTGACTAATACTTAACAGATTTGCCTTTAAATCGTCAACCAAAAAAATATTTTCCAACTTTGAAAGTCCAGGGGTAGAGATAGTGCATTTTTCTATAATTTTTGTTGAATTCTCGTCCCCAAATATCACCATCCCACCATTATAAGACACTAACGTGGAAAACAAGGACTTGTCCCCAGACATGTGTCGACAGCAACCACTGTCAAGATACCACATATGAGAACTTTGAGCTCTCATAGCAGTCTAAATCACATAAGCTTTCAGGTCTTTTGACTGAATCCGGACTTTTTTAGTTTTCACATGAGCCAACTCTTTTACATGCGTTCTAAGGGCATTAGGGAAGGACGTTCTGTGAAACGGGGCAGAGTAACTCAAGTGAGACATGTCATGTAATTTAAAACAATGTGGTCTGATATGATCTCTCACTCCACAAAAATGACAAATGGGAACAAACTTTCTATTTTCTATGGGCATTCTATGCAAGAGTTTACAACAAGGACGAATGTGACCCAAAATAGCACAGTGGTGACAGATAGAAGAAGAGTTAGGCTTTCTTACATGGCCATGCTGTAAGGTGGCCTTACCTGTCGTACTTGTTCCTTCTATCTTTGCTTTCTCCTTCTTCTTTCCTTTCACCTTATCGGCCTGCTTAGCTTTCACAAATGTCGGGGCTACTAGTTCTTCTTGTTTTCCTGTGGACTGATTCGATGTACTAGCAAATTCCAAGCCTGCTCTGTCACACGCTGCCTTTTGATCACCCAAAAGTCCATCCAAAGCGCGTGACCCTGCATTCCAACGCTTGAGAGTAGCATTAGCATGATTTAATTGTTTTTCAAGGTCAATGATATGACATTCTAACTCAGACAATTTAGCAGACTTATCATCATTTAAAAACATGAACCAGTCTTTATATTGTTTACAATTTTTTAAATTAATGCACAAGATATTCAATTCATTTTTCAGATCTTCGTCTTTTGCTTGAGCTGTGAGAAGCTCTTGCACAAGTTTTTCTTTCACTTTCAGAGGTTTTAAGCTCAGAAGCAAGTTTAGCACATTTTTTAATCAACACATAGATCTCCTTATACAGCTTATCGTAAGCTCCTTTGAGAATGTCACTATTTTCTCTTTCAACATTTTTCACATAATCCTCTTCTTTATCATCCTCATTCACGAATTTATTCAAATCATTAACACTGTCATCAGAATGAATAGAAGTAGTAAAGGCTATAGTGTTATGATCATCATATTGATCCTCATTGTCATCACTCAACTCGGGTTCGCTTTCATCATCCTCAGTTATAGTGAACACTTTTTGCTTCTTTTTTAACTTGTTTGGACATTCCTGAGCAATGTACCCAAAACATTTGCACTCATAACATTGGAGGCCTGAACCTTGAGATTTTTGCCCCTTTTTGTCAAACATTTTAAGACCATTCTTGGGTTTGTCACTCCCGAAATGCTTCTGTGATTTGTCATCCTGAATTAGCTTTTCCTTTTTTAAAATTTTTTTAAACTTTTTGACAAACATAGCCATCATCTCAGGATTAAACTCATCATCAGAATCACTAGCAAACCCTTGAGCTGAAGTGACAGCCAAATTTTTTGAATATTTATGATTTTGAAAATTCAGCTCATACGTTTGCAAGTTTCCAACCAAGCTTTCCATGTAATAGAATCAATGTCTTTGCTTTCCTCTATTGCAGTGACTTTTGGTTGAAAGCGTTCGAAAAGAAATCTCAATTTTTTTTGAACAATTTTTGAATTAGAAATTTTTTCACCAAGATTAAAAGAAGCATTCACAATGTCACTTAACTTAGCATAAAAATCATCAAACTTCTCATCTTCTTTTATGCGTAAAGTTTCAAAATTAGTGATAAGACGTTGAAATTTAGAGATTTTTACAGTTTGCGTTCCTTCATGAGTGACTTCCAATATCTCCCACGCTTCTTTAGCCAGGTTACAAGTGCTTACTCTACGAAATTTTTCCTGAGTGACCCCACAAAAGATAGCGTTCATAGCTTTACTGTTCCATCCGGCATTCTCAAAATTAGTTATATTCCATTTAGCCGATGGCTTAGGGATAATTTTCTCATCTATAGTCATGGTTGGATAACTATACCCCTCAGTAACGGCTAACTAAACCCTTTCATCTATGGACTTAAGAAAAGCTCTCATTCAAACTTTTCAGAATGGGTAATTAGTCCCATCAAAAAGATGGGGTCTACCGGTAGATGCACCTTCTTTCAAAAAATCCATATATGCAAATCAAAAAATAAGGTAATAAGGATCACGTAAAGGCCTGCTTTGATACCAATTGAAAAAACCAATTTTTTGATATGCAACAATGATATAAAAATCACACAAACAGATAAACCAACCAACACACGATGAGACAAGGGATTTTTACGTAGAAAATCCAATAAGGGTAAAAACCACATGACTAATCCTAATCCAAGAAAACAAGTACTATATATGAGTTTGGTTACAAGAAAAGCCTTACAACACCAGTCGAAACCTTAACCTAAGGCTATTTGTCTTTTTACCGAATCCTTGTGAGCCAATTCTGTGCTTGTTTTTCGCAAAAATCCTCCTACGAACTTTGTCACTTGAGCCTCCTCTCAAGTACCGATTGCAATGATCAAGATGATGAATTGATGATGAACTTTGAATGTGTTAAGCCAACATGAGATCGCCAATTCTTGCATAGGAACTCCCCCTCTCAATACTCAGTTACAGCCTCTCAATCCAAAACAGAATAAAACTCACGTTATATCCCTGTTTCCTAAACTCAAAACACATATGTCACCAAAAGGCTGCTAACCCTACTTAACATATAATAAAGTCTCGAGAGTGACCGCTCGAGCTGTATTTAGACCGCTTGAGCTGTTTTTAGACCGATCGAGCGGTCAAGCCTGCCGTGCTTAAAACTTTTGTTGTAGAATGCTGTGACTTGGGAAGCTCTGAATTCATCTTTCCGATCTCAATTCTACACAAAAACACTTTCACATAAGAGCAAGCATCATATCGAGAGATTATTATTAAAGACAATAAAAATAAAAATTGTGTCACAGACTTGCCAACAAAAAGAGGAAAAAACTTAGGTAAAAAAATCCTAACATAAACTATTATACATTTCTCTACAACCAAATAAAATAGTTCAAAAGTAAAAAGTAAATGTTACTTTAGTATATAAAATAATCAAGAGACAAAAGGTAGTTTAATATATATGTATAGGTGTATGTATAAATTTTTACAACTTAATATTATAATCAAAAGTACGCAACCTAATAAAATAATATAACTTTAACACCAACTTGTATATTATTATAAAGAGACTTAATACAACACATAAATAATTAAATAATAATAATAAGAATAATCCTAAATCATTGAAATGGGTTTTAAAATTTAAATTTATCTAATTAAATTAAAACTAATATAAAAGTAATTAAAAATACACATCAAGTTATAAGATTATATAAAAATTAAAATTTGACCTAACCACCACAACAAAATAATGCTAAAATTAAACTTAAATGCAAAAATTAATACAACACCTAAAATTATTATAATAATTCCAAACTGTAATTTTCATACTTAAAAATATGTATCAAATTAATTTTTAAATACAATTATTGAATAATATAATATATATATATACTATTAAATATACAATAAAGTAATATTATACAAACAAAATTCAAAATTTGAGCTTTTTCCTCCCACTTAGCCGGCCAAGTTGAGTGTGATACACTCAAGTTTATTTTTTTATTTCTTTGTTTAAGCCATGCATGCAAATCTAATGGAGGTAGCCTTTTTTAGGCCTTACAAACCATCAATTAAGTCTCTTTTACCTAGCAAAAATGTTTTAAAAAGAGACAAACACCTCCCCATTTTTGGCACTAGCAAGCCTTGTGTGTTTGCAAAAAAATATTTCTGTGTTCTAAGTGTGAGGTAGAGAAAGAAAGTGAAGACCAAGTGTGTGTTTTTCAATGTATTTTTGTGTTCTTCAACTAGGAACTTTTATAGTCATCATCCATCATGTATTACCAAAGTAGGAATAATATTTTTATACATGTATTTTCTATCTACAAGGTCTTTTTAGCTCTCAAAAACTTCTAAATTCAATATTCATATTCAAATCGGTGAGATATGATCTTGAATTCATTTCTTGCTTTTATTCCCTCCTCAACCATCCATCATCTTCTCTTACTTTTGATCCATACATATGGTATTTAACTCATATATAAACCGCATATATAAGAGATATGGCCATGCATGTAAAGGCCATGGGCCTAGGAGCCAAGAACACTCATGTTTTCTTCATCTTTAAATCTGACCAAAGAGCTTTTTCGCCAAAATCTAATTTTCTTCTATTTTTTGTTTGGGTCTAAACTTATTTGTTGGTTCTGAAGTTTTTACTATAGTTTGGTGGTTGTATTAGTAACATGCATAAATTTGCTTGAGGTCTAAATCACCCATTTTGATTTTCTTAAAATAGATCTTTAAAACGGGATAAATAGGCTATTTGGAATGACAACTTTAAACCTATACAATTTTTTGTAGGAATGAGGTCTTGGTGTGATTTTTATGTGGTTAGATAGATAAATGTCTTATCTTTCTAACCCACTAGAATCGTCTTAAAATCATGTGTGTAGAGAAAATAGCATTGATTCTCCCAAAGTGTGTCAAATGTGGGCACTCCTTGGTTGAACATTAATATAAAATTAAATAAAAATGATTTGAAGCAAGGCCAACTCTTGGGGCTTCAAAACTCATATATCTATCTCTGTAAAAATTAAAAAAATCAGCCAATGAGTGTAAGTCCTATGTTTCAATTTTTAAAGTTACTGAAAATCTCGCTACTGTAGTGGTGTTTATTATCTAAAAAATCACACCTTTTTGTTTTGCAAAACTCGAGGCCTTAGAGGTCAAATTTAGAAAAGTGTTCAACATAAAAAGTGTTCAAAATATCCTAAATATGCTACTTACTAATTTTTAGAATTTATTTTCAAGTCTAACTATTTTAAAAATTACTGAACAGTAGAAAAAATTTGTAATTTTTTGGCTAAGTGTCATGTACCTAAGTGTTTAGTATTGTATTTTTAAGCCCCCAATTTCATGCCATGTTTGAGTTGATTTAATTAATTGGTGATGTTATTTAAAGCATTTTGCATGCTTATAATGGTTGAATACTTACATGCAAGCTTAGTTTAAATTTTTGTACATACATTTGATATATCACGATCTAAGTGTTTAAGTAGCTTATATGAAATTATACTTGATTTTTTGTTATAAAAATTGTGCATATTACTTACATGCCATATAATTCATGTCATGCATAGGTTAATTTGTGAGTTGTAAATTTGAGCATAATGCATCATGTGTTAGGGTTGATATACTAAAAATTATATTTTTAATATTTAATTTTATTTTAATAAAATTAATTTTTTATTTTATAAAAATCTTTATGAACAATGTATGTATATCATTTCTTTGATATGCATGGATGTCCGATATTCTGTATAGTGTTCAATTGGGTGTGTAGAGTACGATTTACACACAGAAGATCAGATTTTAGGTTATTACAGAATATAAGTTTTATGTTCATAGTTTAGATGAAAATGGACATACCATCGGTACGACTGTAGTACGAAGTTTTAGTAGTCCTGTCTTAGTTACAGGGAACAGATAATAGTATAATCTATTATTCCGACTCTCTGTGCTAGTACACTTTGCGTGTATTGAACAGGACATTTAGAGCAATTAATTTTATACTGATTATATAAATTAATTCACACCCCAAGATTATTATGAATAGTGCTAATCCTCTTAATTCTGAAATAATCATTAGAGGGTGCGATCTTATATGGGTCTATATTCTTGGTGAGTTGGATAGTTGTATTATTTATGGCAAATATTAATTATTAACGAAATTCACGTCCCAAATGATCGAAATTGGCGATACCCCCTTAAGAATGCTTATAAATTTTGACCGGGTCAAACCCTGTAGGTGGATTTAATTATCCAGCAGTCAAATAAGTTTAGCGAAATGGCTTAAGGAATATCAAGATACCGATTAAATTAAATTTAATTAGCGGGTATCGAAAATCTTAACGTGGGGAGAAATAGTAAACATTTAATAACAGGAGCTCAATGCAAGAAGGTCTTGAGATTGTGGGTCAAAGTGCAATTATAGTTCTTTAGTGGTGTGAACTGTAATTCAGTATTTTATAAAAAATGCAAAACCGCTGCGTCTTTTCATAATTGTAAAAACCGCTGTAAGTATCTGTGTTTCACTAGAAATCTTCCTCATAATTACTCCACATGTCCCTGCTATAGCCCAATATATATATATATATGCGAGTAGGCTGAACCAGATCATATCATATATATCATTGATATATTATATTTTGTCTCTCAAGACAAAATATATCTGAGTTCTGTCGGTACGAGTTCTCGATAGTTCGTAACCCACACTACGTTCGAGGTTCGCATAAGGAAATACGGTAGAAGATCTGACTAGAGCTTCAACTCAGAATCAAATCGTAGTTGAAGAACAGATCGACAAAATGTATTCATTTAAATTAACTTTTGTTGCACAGATTTTATTTTGATTGTTCTTCATCAAAAGTTTTATCTGGAGCCCGTTTCGGCATTTGCCCGTCTAGTTAATTTTTATCGAAAATCATTTACAAAAATAATAATCTTGGCAATATTACCTCCAGCATTATGTCATATTGCCATCGGGATGGGTTTTACGAGGTTCATCACATTTTTTTACCAAAGAACGAAATTTTAACCTTAGGGTTGGTACTTTGATCGATAGAAATAGAATACTTAGAATTTTGTGATATCGACTAGATGGCTGGATTTGTTTTTGGGAGGATTTTGCCCCAACTACTATATGCGCCGATTTACCTATGAATATTTTGGCAAAGGCGATTTGGATGGCATAATAATAGGACTTAGATTTTTCACAATCCCGCGCTAAACTTGACCTTAGATTCGAGGGACAGACTGTCGATGACATCTTACCATCAGAGATGACACGACTGGACATTTAGTTCGGTTAAGTAGTCTTCCCACGACTGAATGAACGTTCTTTGTCGGTCAGTAGACTTGCTCAGCATGGTTAAAATCAAGGGTTAGGATAGTTCATCCTAGTTTGAGAGAACTTATAATAACTTAAGTTTTTAACTTGAATAAAAAGTTTAAATTGGTTGTATCATTTCTCATCATATTTACAATCATCATTATCCTGTCATTCTTATCTGTTATGTTTTAACTTGTTGCATGAGAAGAATTTATATATCTATGTTGTTCCTTTTGGGTTTTAGCTCACGGCATTCCATGTCAGGTTTCGAAGAGCCCGAAGCTCCCGTAGACAACCTCGCACTGGAAGAGGTGGAACCTTGGCTTTCTTGAGCCAGAATTCACCAAGTCTGCGGCGGTGACTCTTTTGACCGTCTAAATCTAGCGCAATCTTATTTCATATTTCAGCTTTCGAACTTTATCTTTTAGGTCTGCAATTATAATATTACGCTAATTTTACTTTATTTGCTTTTGATGGGTATAATTGATATTTAATTTCTCGCACCATTATTAGTTATTGTCGTTCTAGATATCCCTAGACTTTGTGGCGTCACATGTGTTCTCTTTACATGGTAATTTGTCTCTTTCTTTAATGGCGATTTTTGTCTTTTATTTTTTTTTTTTTGACTTATTTTATCTCCCTGCATGGATATCTTTAGTTCCTTTTAGAAATTTATTGTTTTGCCTGACGTTTTTCTCCCTATAACTTTATGGGTTGATAATATTTTTAGGCTTCATTTCCATTTTAATCACACAAATATAATATCTTAACCGTATCAATGCTTAAATTTGACACAATGGGACCAAAAAATCAAGTTTGACACTAGTGTCCAATTTTAGCACAATAAATGTTTAACCATTGAATTTATAAATATATATATTATTACACTAAGATGTCGTAATTAAAATTATAATTTAATTACACAACAAAAATGCATATTAGATGCACAGTCTACAATAAATGCTAAATAATATTGCAATCATGCTAAAAAAATAGCATACGCACTATAGTCTATAAAAATGAGTTTATTAAAGTATTACATTCTTGTAACTTACTAAAGTAGAACATTGGAACGATTGAATCTGTCAAAAATAAACATTTTAAAATTTATTGAGATAAATCGTGTAGATACCTAATGTCTACCACTTTTTAGAAAAATTGCAAGGCGAGTAAAGATCACCATGATAGAACACCCCCAAAAATTATAGTTTTAAATTACTTAGAAAAGTAAAATAATTGTTTCAATTTTCTATGTATATACTGTTACGCTAGTGTCTTGTATTTTGCTAGACCAGTATAATTAAAGTTATACTTGTATTTTACTTTAAGTGAAGTCATAAATTCACTATAACTCTAATATGTGTAGAGTTTTTTATTATTATATGAGGATTAGATATTCTACGGTTTGGCTATAATAAGAATATTAAGAGTTATAAAAGATGTGTAGAGACTGAATTAAAGTGATAGAGATGTAATGAAAGGCAAAAAGATACGGAGGGTATTGGGTGTTGGGAGAATTTCCAACGCCGACATAAAATCCATGCTCGGGGATCCAGAAAATACATATTTATTAAACTTTCAACAATTTACAATAAATGGAAATTTACAGAGAATGAAATAACAGGAATAATAAACAGAAAATTGCAAACCGAGTCCTGCAATCGCAGTTTCCTTA